>SDVV010025303.1:0-12445 GCA_016164225.1 Gammarus roeselii | reverse complement strand
ATCTCAGTGGCGATCACACCGTTCACATCGAAAAGGACGGCTTCCTCTATGCTACTTACAGAGAATATCGACGAAACGAAGGCGTGAAGGGCAATATCATGAGCCAACCTGAATCGCAGCCTCTCAAAACTCACTGGTAACTTGGCTTGATCCCATGATCTATCGCACAGTGAAACGTCGGACAGCCTCGTCATAGCATCCCTCAGTAACAGAACATCAACCTCGAAACATTCGCTGTACATGAAGGCGGGAAAGGATCTCAACACATATTGGTATTGGTATTCTTAAACAACATTGATACTGTCAATTATTAACTATAAACGTGCAACCATTCGCTCCAGGTCGTTCGCTTAGCACTTAGAGCACCATGTGTGCCACGCTCTGAAAGTGGAGCTCCTAGCAACGTACACCGACTGTTCGGAATTACCTTGACATGAGGGATTACCAGTTTAAAGCGTTTTTATGTAAGCCCCACCTCCTCCGGTGAGTGGTGGAGGTGGGGCTTAGATAAAGATGTTTGGGCCACCTTCATGGCTTTTTGCCACACATGTTACAATAGTGTTCCCTTTGTGAGGCATGTCGGATGTATTTCCCACATTAGATTATTTATTAAGAATAAACTGAATTAACAATTTTTTGGTAACGCCGCTTGAAGTTATGTGAGTATACGAATGTTCATAAACTGTAAGTTATTAGTGACGATCTCTTGTTCAACGACTTATCTTCAACAAGGGAGAAATATGAGCACAGAAGATATTAGAGTTTTCGTAACTTGCCTGAAACTTGCTTCAACTGCAGCTTGTCTCCGAAATGAGGTCTGTCGATGTAATCCATTTCAATCCGCTCATTAACAAGCGTCGGTCACTATATGTTCTTGTCACTTCACTAATTGCAATGAGTCTGCCTACCCTTAGACTTTTGGTCCTGAACCTCCTCATCACTTGGCTCCAATAATGAACGGGCTTTTGCTCACTAGGGTCCAATGGTCACTACGTTCCTTGTCATTTGGCTCCTTGGCAGAGGCTCCGTGTCGCCCGCTGTCAGTAGGCACTCATTACTCACTCTGTATTGACCGACAGCGAGTCTCAGGAGGTCAATGAGACTAAATATAGATTCACACTGGTCCCATCAGCTATTTGATCCACTAATTGCGCTGTACTTTATAGAGTTGCCTTTACATTGTCCGACAGGCCGTCTCTCCCAACAGCGATCAACTGCATTGAGTAGACAACACTGTGTCCGACTAGACTTCTTCACCAACTGTGGTACACTACACTGAGTTGACTCTACAACGTGTCCTATGAGCCCTGGCACCACCTGAGAATGAAATCGCCGAACATCTATCAACATTTTCATCCAATCTCTCACAAATGGCACCTGACCCTCTCATTGAACAAAAAACGAATGTTACGGCATTTTTTTTAAGAGGAGACAAAAAATATCCTGACAATTACCTTCAAATTACTTGTCAATGACTGAGTCTCACCTCAGACATAGGCAAATTGATGGAAAATTTGATTACAGATTAAATTACAGAATTTCTAGAATCAAATCGGAGAGAATATCTTACGCAATCGTCTATGTCTTACGAACCTGTTGATTTTTTTTTCCGTGAATATCTTCGTTTGACATCATTGGCTTGACTCAGAAACCCTCAAACCATTAGTTTGTAACTGGATAAACTGCTGGCTCATGGACAGACCAACTCCTGAACGTAAGCAAGTTTGCAGATGATACTAAGCAAGGAGGTAAAGTTCAAACCAAACTTCAGTGTGAGCAGATTCATTAGGACTTGAACAAAATTGTTGATTGTTCAGACAATAGTTAAGTTACATTTCATGTCTCATCATTATTAATAACTTGAAATGCAGCAAGGAATGTAACAATGCTGCCAAAAATCTAAATAAAATATTAGGCATGATATCCCGCACAATCTCGTACAAGAGCAGAAACCAGATTTCCAGCCTCAGAAAAGACGTTATAAAATTCGAAAAGGTTCAACGTAGAGCCGCCAAACTTATCCCGTCTCTGCTCAATAAATCTTACTAAGTCAGACAACGTGAATTCGACCTTTATTTCGCTAGAGAAGCGTAGAGTCAGATGTGGCATGATCGAAAGGTGAAAGATGATGAATGGTAGGGAAACGTTGCGCGAGCAAGCTTTTTCAATATAGATGCGAACGAAGTGATGAGGAATAATGGATACAAAATCGTTGGCAAGTGTCTCACACTCGATATCAAGTGTAATTTCTACACGTATAGAGTTGTTGAGGGATAGACCAGACTTCCAGTGGAAGTTGCTGACAGTGATACAGTCGAGACGTTCAAGTCACGGCTTGACAAATTCCACCAAAATCGCCGCTAGATAGCTCCCAGCTTAGTACTCCCACCAGAATATGAGTGAAAAACGGTGTCCGGCACTGACACGCGGACGGTTATATTAGCGCCCGGCAATGGAACTGGCACGGAAATAATGGTGCCCAGCATTGGTCCCTGCTGTTTGCCAAACGGTGTCCAGCAATGACACCGGTCAGCATTGCTTTAGCAAGGAATGAAACTATGACTTTCTCTGATGAACATCGTGCGTCGGTGGCTTTCTATTCAGGTGCTGATATCAGTTATTTTGAGTATCATCGTTAAATGCTATTTCCTTGTACAACCTTTCACTTTCTTGACCTATTGAAACAGAAAATACACTGACACATGATGCTCTCTTAGTCGTTAACTTCAGAACTAATCTTACCATTAAAAGTCAACCTAGTTTGGGCCAAAATCCTGTTGTTGTCTCCTTACACTTGTAAACACTTATAAATCTACAACAGTGGACTGCATTGAGCGGACTCCACACTGGGTCTGTGAGGTCCGAGGCCACACCACCAAAAGTGGATCGAGTAGGGTAGACCCTAATCCGGGTCAAACAGGCTTTGTCCCGAGCCACTTCGGTGAACTGCATTGAGCGAACTTTCAATAGGCGATAGCGAATGATGTACTGAAAGAAAAAGCAAGTGTTACAAACCTTCTGTTAATTAGTGTTTCGGATTGATTGATTCGGACGTATTCGTCCAAAGGAGATGATCAAATAGCAATTGATCGGGAGGAGGGCTCGCGCTGAATCTAATGTGGCAACATTACTGCTGCTATGATACGTGGTCATAACTAAGTTTCCTGATTTCCTGAACAAAGAATTGTTCGCCTTACTTCTGTTTTGTTCTCATGTGTGAATCAAGTGATTGGTGATCATTGCGTTTATTTCCATTAAAAAGTGATATTCTATGTTCAGATTGCATTGGATCGTCAGATGATGTCAAGTTGTCAGTAAGATCAATTAGTAGAAGCTACATTTCTTTTAGAAATTGTAAATGTACTGTAAGATGACGGACAGGCCTAAAAGCGTCCAACTAACAAATTATCGTCCTCAATGTGTGTATACAACACTTTGGTATTCGTTCGCACAAATCTTTCTCCTCGTGGAGCACCTGCCGAAGTAAAAACGAACTGTCACCTGTACTCACACCTCGAATTTCTGCACGCCCCTTCTCGACTTAACACTCAGGTACGCTCAGCTAACTCATTTAAGTCGCCCCATCGTTCTCAGTAGTCTCCCTCCCTCTGTCAGTGAGCCGCTCTGAAACGAAACATGAAACCCACGGTTAAAGAAGGCGCCGCTTGGTGAGCTCAGAACAGTGGTAAGTCGATTAATAGTTTGAAGCTCTATATTCATTGCCATTATCTTAGGTTAAGACTTTGCGAAGCAACTGTGTAACCAAGATATTTTCACATGTCAAGTGCGAAATTCACAGTAGGCATTTATGGTGCTGGATGTCGCGAGTTCGAGCCTCGCCGGGATACGGCGGTCCTGTGACGGGGAGATTGGGCACCTCCCTTCTCTGTGTCTGCCTAACTTAGCCACCCCCTAACTAGGAGGAATCGACTGTATGTCTATACGTACATACTTACATTTATAAAAAAAAACAGACGATGACGAATAACTTAAATCAACTTCAGTGCATAAGTCAAACTGAAAAGCAACTACAGAACAGAAAAAAAAATAAGTGAACGAAAACGGTAGTGATATTTTGTGTATTCATTTTGATTTCTTGACTGCTTCGATCTTCAAATATTTTGTAGTTAAATACTAAGATCGAATTAAGTTTCCTATCGTAAAAAAAACAGTAGATTCTTGGAGCACATAATTTACTTCGGTTGAATAGCATCGAGTTGCTTTTCTTGGTACCGAATATTGCGCGAATCTCTTCTCCAATGTATGATATTCGAATAGTAATAGCTGTATTACTATTCAAATGGAATTTCTTCCAGTTGTAGCGGTACCAACGTCAGCTCGCCACCGCAGTATTGACGTCCCAAGCAATAGTGAGTCATTGTCACTTAAACATAAACTACGCCATAAAGCCCTGATTCCGATGGCAGGCGCTATATCCGTACAACATGTCGATTTAGCTCAGGTACAAACTATGGACCGGCACAGCATCTCACAGAGACTGACAAAAGGCAAAGGGCGGATTTATTTTTTACAACCATAGCTGACACCGTGTAATTTTGTAGCTTACATGATCAAACACTTTACTGGGACCCATATAAGATGTAACAACTTGAAATCGTTCATAACATCTAAATTTTATAATAATGGTTCGCGTTCTGTATAACTGCCGGTCTGTATGAAGTCGTATTGATGCAGGTCGGCGTCATGTGCCCCCAGTAGCTCAGACCAGAACTGTATTCCTGCCGGTCCGCACGAAATCCTGTTGATGCTGCTCGGTGTCTTGTGCTCCACATCGGCTCAGACATGAACTGTATTCCTGCCGGGCTGCACGAAGTCGTATTGATGCTGGTAAGGGGCCTGCTCTTCGTAACAGCTCCTACCATTTCTGTATTATTGCGACCCTAACTTCATTGCCGAAAAGTTACAGCTGCGCCTGGGCCTCAGTACTGGCGCAGACCGCAGCTGGGCCGGGATAACTAGTTGTTAATGGATTACCACTGGCATGAGTGCAATGAGGATAGAACGGTATAGATATACATCTGGTAAATTTTATTAAATATATCACATTGATTTGATTTCAAACGAAGGTAACGGATACCACAAATGTTTGCATTTATACTGTTGATATATCGCTATTACTCCCTCTATTGAGTCCCCGTCTAACATAAAATGAGAGACCCGAACTGGCCTCGAAATCTGTTATGGTTGGATGGATATACATCGTAGATCCTGAAGACTGTTCCATGGCCTAAATTGGTTCGACAATTTGATTGAATTGACAGGCCAATCGGTGGTAGCCAGGCAGCCTCAACACGTGTAGTAGCTGAGTGATCTCTGAACTATTTTATATTTTGTCTGTCATTGTCATTGCAGCACGGATTGTGTGTTCGAACATGTATACAACGCTTCTGAATAATACGCTAAGAGGAACTCATTTTGCATATCTGTTAACGTGATAGGTAGGTGCATGAATTTTCACAATTTTATTTACTATTGGTCTGTGAAAAAAATGAGGGACAATTTTTAAAGTCAACATAGGTTCAATGAAGGTTTGCGTTTCACAGGTGAGCTCTAAAAAGACAGGAGGCTAAGATAATAGCTGGCGAAAGAAAATCCTTTGTGAGCATGTGCGTTAGGAAAGTAAGATATACTGCACCAAACTATAGAGGGTACCGGAACTGGTTTGCTGCGCAAGTCAGCTTAAGGACGGGAGTTGAGAGGGGGGGGGGGCAAAGTGGAAGGGGGACGGCCGGAGTCAGACAGGCGACTAACGAGTGACTCATTCTGATGAATGGACGAACTGCTTTCGGATTATTTATTCGATTATTTATTCGGATTAAGATATAACTCGTGATGAAAATGCTAAAAGCTTACTAAAAATTCATTAGTTTGAGATGGTCTTTCCTTAGTCGATGACGACAGCCAATTGAGAGTAGTATAAAGGGGAGCATGACGCGGATTAGTGAAGGATTATAGATAGGCGTTAATTAGCGGTGGGCGGGGGTAGGGCGCGATGCGCAAACTTGACTCAAGAGCCCGTACGGGGATTCGCGCAAAAACGGGTGACGGGGGGAGGGGCGTAGGGTACCAGAACTGGTTTGGTGCACAAGTCAGCTAACGGACGGGGAGGGGGGGGGGAGCAAAGCCGATGGGGGACGGCCGGAGTCAGACAGGCGGCTAACAGGTGACTCATTCTGATGAATGGATGCACAGCTTTCGGATTATTCATAAGGTATGTTACACGGTTATATATATTATCAGGCTTTTTATATGTTAATAGGTTATACAAATAGAACGTATACGCACTACCACTGGTGTTCGCATTTCATCGAGGCATTGCATGCAACCTTGTCTCATTCGGATGAATGGACGGACGGATGAACGGACGGATGCACGGACAGCGTTCGGAAATGCATTGGCAAGGTCTATGTTTTGAACATTTGAATTTGTACTGTATTTTGATACATATTGTATTTATATATAAGAATTTTTTTTCTCCCTTAGATGGTTGTAGTGGAGTATAATTGGTCACTAACTGTTGCTTGTTATACATGTTTATTCGATTCTGGGATGAATAGTGTTATAGCAAGTTATCTGGAGGGTGGATTGATGCGGTAGAGAAACCCCCTAGGTAGAAAGTTGGATGCGCTCCTGGAAAATTATATGAAATTGCTCTTGCATGTTCCTTGTCTTATATGTAAATTTGTTTCCGTGACATGATTGCTACTTTGTGAGTGTATACATCGTTACATATTTATTACTGGTATATTGTTTCTATATAATTTTTATGTGGACATATATGTTGGTATTCTTATCTAGTTGTGGTATATATGACTCATTCGATGCTTGATTGGTGGGTTCGTAGTCGGCCGCCGTGGCCGAGTGGTTAGCGTATCCGACTGCAGTGTCAGCCTCTGGTGCTGCATGTCGCGAGTTCGAGCCTCGGCAGGGACAAGACGGTCTTGTGGCGGGGAGATTTGGCGCCTCCCCCCTCTGTGTCTGCCTAACTTAGCCACCCCCCTAACTAGGGGGAAACGGCTGTATGTCTATACATACACACAATGTTCATTTATCACTATATATTCTTTTATAGGATTTGTGTGGTAGGTATGTCTTATAATTCAATTTGCAGCCTTAGTGTGCGAACAGCCCTGTACGGTACCAACCTGATATTGAATTTTAGGCAAAGTTTTGCATCTTCCACACTATTTCAGCCATAATTGGTAACAGAATTTTGGTGTTTTGGTATTATATATGTTTATATAACATTTTTGTATTTTACATGTATATATAACATTCTGTTACGATATGGCCGTGGTTTCTTTAGTTAAAGAGATGTTAATTCAACCCTGTTTTGGACTGAGTTAAGGCTAATTTCATCAGATTTTGCATGTACTATACCGTATTTACGTACAAGTATTCCACATCCTTTACTATAGGTTTCAGTTGTGTTGCTCGTATGTCTTGGTATCTTATTCACATTTCTTGTTTGTTTGGTTACATGCTAGTTCATTCTCGATCATCACGTTCTTAATGTTCGTTTTGGATATGCTAGAGAATTAATCTTCTTACTTTGTTATAACTCGTGAGCTTTAGTATAGGTCTTTCAGTTTTGTATATTCTCTGCTGAATTCCCATCTTCAATGCAATCTGTTGGTTATTTGTACAATATCGGAATATTATGGTATATTATGTGTGTATCTACAATGTAGAACATTATTTCAGGTATAATTTAGTTACATATTGTTCATTTTTAGTGTTTTATATACCTTCATTCATCCTGATACAATATTCGACGTGGTCATTATAGATACAGAACAGACGATTTGTTACAAACTTGGTCTTGCTGTTAGGGTATTGTATATTTATTGTACGACCATTCGTCAATATTTAGGAGGAGTTAGAGTCACCTAGGCAAAAACCTAGTTATGTTTATGACTGTTTGTATAAGTAAACCGTTTTACTAGGATGGATACCCATTGTAGTACAATTTTAGTGTCGTTTGCAGCAGTGTAGAGAATATTATTTAGCTATTTATATTTTTTATATATATATATAATAATGATGTTGTGTTTTTTTTCCACGAAAATCATATGAATGTATGTTTAAGAGGTGTATGTCTGTACTGTATCTATGTGGAATTTTAGTCATTTTGGAGTTCATCTATGTTCAACGTGAATTATGTATGGCCTTGTAGACGTCGATCTTAAGTTCCATGGGTTTGTTAGTGAGGTTATGCGACTAGCTACTCACCGTTGTAGTGGTTTACTTAAGTCATCAGTAAACAGAAGCCTAACTTTTTATGGCCACACACTCCCTGAGACTCATTCTTTACCACTGTACATGTGTCTAGATTTTGGTTATGTCAAGGATGTGACTTTGTTCGATTTCGTTCTGACACGATGGGTTAACAGATGCGAGGTACGTCTGTGGCATCGTACCATGACCGGATGTTACCTCTAAATTCGTTATATATCAGTGGTAAATTGCTGAGAAGTGACATAGTAAAGCATTATAGAGATCATTTTTATGAAACAGTGGGCTTGGATTTTGTACTGCTATAGGCATAGCACCAGTTAGGGCTAGGAATTTATTATAGATTTGAATGGTATCGTAGTAAAAAATAATATTATTCTCATGAACTCGGTGTTAAATGTCAGATATTTTTTGTATGACTGTTATAACTGTATATATTCTTATTCATGAACCAGATCACGTAGGATATTGGACTAGGATTTGTCATCCGAGTGTGGTAGGATTCACCGTTTATAATAGTTGATCATTGTTGCTTAGGGTAGAGTAGACAATTTTATTTACCCATTGTTTACGGAATGTTGGGTATGAAATACGCTTAATTGGATGTAATGCTTCAAAAAAATTGTATGTTTCCACTCTCGACATTGGATTTGGGTCCGGTTCCATGTTGCCTCGGAGAACTAATCTACCGGATTTCTGTTGAGTGTTATTGTTGAAATTCTTCATAAATTCAATGTGCATCTTAGGTATGGTATCCAATCGAAGGTCTTTACGTGATGCTTATTCCCGCAAGTCTTACTTATATAAATGTTTGTATTTTGTTTGCAGTTTAGACACTTAGAAGTTTTTGAATAATTCAGGCTTTTGTTACGTGAATGCGTTTCCATTCAGAATATATGACTTTTTTGACCATTCACCAGATCCACTTTAACATTTTTCACTGAAGGTCTGTAATGATGGCCTTAAACCTAACTCATCCTAACCTAAAATTACCAAGGATTGTATATTTTTCCCCATTTCATACCTATGATAGGTATTTTCTTCATTGATTTAACCTTCATCCTTATCAAATCTATCCACTTGACTCTGTAGTTTTACCAATCATCAGCAGATTGTGTGCCTACATTTATATATATTTTTTTCACTTCGCTTATTACAAGTCCAGTAATATCGACCAGTCTCGAGTAATGTTAGGTCATCGCTCGTTTGTGGACTTTTGAGTTCAAAAAGTTTATGTAAGCTCACCCCAAACTTCAGTGAGTGTTACGAACGTTAAAGCGTTAGCAAGATTTATGTATGGTTTTACTGTTGGAATATGATTTTTTTTTGTAATGATGGATGTGCTACTCCGACCATTTTCGTATATTATATCAAATATTGAATAAATCCACTCCAACAATTTTTCATGCAGATCTGCAATGTAAGGTCCGCAATCCACAAGATCTAGGATATAAACCATGTCTATAGTACATAATTAGCGAAATATATATCAATGTACGACAACATAGATCAAATATCGCTGAATGAAAAAAAGGTTATAATACAATGACAAATACATTATTACCTAGGCCATTTAACCTATTATATCCAATAGTTATGTATTTTAATCAAGTTTGAGGGTTATGCATGATATTGATATGTATGAATCTCTCCACTAGGGCTGTATATTTATCATATCAAAAGCAGTTGAATACATTTTCTCCAATTTGATCCAGCAAAACACCTTCTGCAGATGTTCAGATTCCAGAATTTATCGATAGCTCTGTTACATGTTCGGATGAGTCTCAGCAAGTAGGATCCAAGAGAACTAATGCACTTTAATTTGTTACATTTTTAATGTGGATCAGTTATACGCGATGTTAGGTTCAAAGATCTAGTCATTCCAACCAAATTAGCCAATAATTAAATACTTTCATTCAAGTTTGATGGATATGTATGATATTTAGTCATTATTTTGTGCGGTGTACATATATAATCCCTCCCCCACGGCTCTATTTTACGTAGTTTTTCTTCTAATGTCACACACCAGGTAGACACATTCACGCTTTGTACGCATATGCAGGACCGGGAACGGTATAATGACATCGTACACAGGGATAGTTACCGATACAATGTAGACACACACACACACAAACGCACACACACATTTTGATTGCGTGTACAGGATCGGTTAACAACTGAGGCACTTCACCTCTGATATATTATTTTTTCCACTAGAACAAAATTCCTTGTTATTGTTACAAGATATTTAATGTGGACCACCTTCACGTCATGTTAGGTGAAAAGAACTAAGCATCTTAACCGTACGTAAGGTCAGGTCAGGTTATGATGGGTGTGAATAATATGTTAAAGTGACGTAGAATTGTGTCAAAAATCAAAAATGATATGAATTGCCCATAACATTCAAACCATCTAAGATTGCTAACTTATATGGGATGAGAGTGACAACAAAATAATAACATATACGTTACCGTGATATTCAGAGTCGTTTGGAGGGCTTCACATGTATATAGCAATGACTGAACACCATACATAAAGTTAGGTTATGTTAGGTTTTGATGGGTGTGAATAGGCTAGATCTAAATGTGGAGCCAAGTGGTGAGGATGAAAATGAATATATCATAAATCGATAAAAAAGTAACAAATTTATGCACGAAAACTCGATCGTTACTATATAATTCCTGGATAGAAAATGATAGGATAGGTTAAGATGCTCAGTTCTTTTCACCTAACATGACGTGAAGGTGGTCCACACTAAAAATATTGTAACAATAACAAAGGATTTTGTTCTAATGGAAAAAACATATATCAGAGGTAAAGTGCCTCGGATGATAACCGATCCTGTATATGCATTCAAAATGTGAGGGTGTGTGTGTGTTTACATTGCATCGGTAAATATCCCCGTATACGACGTCATTATACCGTGCCCGGTCCTGCATATGCGTACAAAGCGTATATGTGTGTACCTGGTGTGTGACATTAGAAGAAAAACTACGTGAAATAGAGCCGTGGGAAGGGGATAATATATGTACATCGCACAAAATAATGACTAAATATCATACATATCCATCAAACTTGAATGAAAATATATGATTATTGGCTAAGTTGGTTGGAATGACAAGATCTTTGAACCTGACATCGCGTATAACTGATCCACATTAAAAATGTAACAAATTGAAGTGCATTAGTTCTCTTGGATCCTACTTGCTGAGACTCATCCGAACATGTAACAGAGCGATCGATAAATTCTGGAGTCTAAACATCTGCAGAAGGTGTTTTGCTGGATAAAATTGGAGAAAATGTATATCTGCTTTTGATATGATAAATATACAGCCCTAGAGGAGAGATTCATACATATCAATATCATAAATAACCCTGAAACTTGATAAAAATACATAACTATTGGATAGAATAGGTTAAGTTGCCTAGGTAATATTGTATTTGTCATTGTATTATGACCTTTTTTGCATTCATCGATATTTGATCTATGTTGTCGTACATTGATATATATTTCGCTAATTATGTACTATAGACATGGTTTATATCCTAGATCTTGTGGATTGCGGACCTTACATTGCAGATCTGTATGAAAAATTGTTAGAGTGGATTTATTCAATATATGATATAATATACGAAAATGGTAGGAGCAGCACATCCATGATTACAAAAAAAATCATATGCCAACAGTAAAACCGTACATAAATCTTGCTAACGCTTTAACATTCGTAACACTCACTGACGTATGGGTAAGCTTACATAAACGTTTTGAATTCAAAAATTCACAAAGGAGCGATGACCTAACATTACTCGGGACTGGTCGATATTACTGGACTGTAATAAGCGAAGTGAAAAAATATATATATAAATGTAGGCTCACAATCTGCTAAAGATTGGTAAAACTACAGAGTCAAGTGGATAGATTTGATGAGGATGAAGGTTAAATCAATGAAGAAAATACCTAACATAAGAATGAAACGGGGTAAAATATACAATCCTTGGTAATTTAAGGTTAGGATGAGTTAAGCTCAATGCCATCATTACAGACCTTCAGTGAAAAATGTTAAAGTGGATCTGGTGAATGATGGTCAAAAAAGTCAATTATTCTGAATGGGAACGCAGTCTCATAACAAAAGCCTGAATTAATCAAAAACTTCTAAGTGTCTAAACTTCAAACGAAATAAAAACATTT
>SDVV010025302.1:0-12446 GCA_016164225.1 Gammarus roeselii | reverse complement strand
AATATGATCCCTCTATGTTCACAGCAGAACTCCTGACGCGCCGCCAGAAAACCATCCAAAGAGTGTTACACCAATTCCAAACCAGGTTCAGGAAAGAATATCTGACCATTCTACGGCATAACGCTGTAGAAACCAGGGAGATCAGCGCACCCAAAGTGGGTGATATCGTTCAAATTCACGATGAGGGACCAAGGCTACTATGGAGCCTGGGTCGGGTCATCGACCTTCACAAAGGAAAGGATGGTCACGTACGAAGCGTGAAGTTAAAAACGCGCGGTGGGACAGTCAGACGACCGGTAGTATTACTCTACCCACTGGAAGTACAAGCGAGAGAAGTTTTGGATGGTTCTCCCGAGTTGTCGGAACCAAACCAGGCACCCCAGACAGCTTAAACACAAGGGAGACAGCTTAAACACAACAGCTGAACGTGAGTTGGGCACCATGAGACCCAAAAGAGCAGCGGCTCTAGCAGCAAGAAAGTGAATTGTCTCTCAACTACAATAGATGACAATGCGCTTTTCTCTCTGGCGGGATTGTGTGGAGAATATATCCCACATGCCTAGCACGGAGAAGAAGGTAATGTATATATGCATGTGTGTATGAGTATGTACTTATGTATGTATACATATATATGTGTATATGTATGTTTATGCATGTAGATAGTTTGTGGACCATCTTGCTTTCAGCGTGGGTGAGCGTTTCTTGTGCTTGAGATTGGGGAGGAATGCCTGATTGGGGAGGAACTGCCTGAAAGGTTCCACTACTCGCTTTTTGTAAGATGAATTTCCCCTGTCTTTTATAGAGCAATTCTTTAAAAACCAAGTAGCCCCTGTTGCGGGCGTAAGTTATCCTAAGGTATACATATGACATTGAAATAGGTCATTTGTATGGTAATGGTAATTATGGTAATGTTGTAGTTTAGTTCTTTGAATGAGAGTAAACCTGTGTTGCGATGTCCGTATGTACAGTATGTGTGACAACCGGCGGCGTGCGTGTAAGATGATCGCCCCTTGTGAAGGAGGCCTGAAGGCTTAGTTTTCGTCTCACTATGGCCAAGTTCGTACGTGCTGTGTGCCTCCGGGCAATAGTACAGGATACTATCGTCAGACTAAACTGACTAGTTGTAATTTAGGTCTTACTTTAGCTGTAGAAAGTTTACTAACCCTGCAAGTTTTAGAATGACGCAGATTGTAGCATAATAATAGATCAGTAGCACTTAATGACCGTAAATGACGACAGTGTATGTTAAGAAAGGGAGCCCACATTAAGTTCCCATCGTATTGATGAAGTTAGAAAACTTCCGCCAAATCCAAGTAAGTTCCCATTGTTTAGGATGTGCTGTGGCTACATGCCCGATTGTTTAAATTGAAAGATGTAATCCAGTGTCAATGCTTATTTAAAAGTGTATTATAATGAAATTAAGTGTGTATTAGCTGTGGGAAATGAAATAATTCCCACAACACGAGTGTATTGGGTTGAGATTTTGAGCTGTTAGAAACAAATGGGTGGTATTGAAAGTAAGGCTGTTCATGTTTGCAGATGATACATTGGTGGCAGATTCTGAGAAGTTGTGTAGGCTAATTGCAGAGTTTGGTAGTATGTGAGAGGCGGAAGCTGCGAGTGTACTTGGGTAAAAATTTAAGTATTTAAATGCGCAAGTTATCGGAAGAAATTCAAATTTTCTAGTACCTGGGCTCTCATGTGGACGAGACTGAAATTGTGGTCACTGAGGTGAAATGTCAATTAAAGGAAGTGGGTAAAGTGTTGGGTGCACTGACCAGTCAAACGATCAGTAGGATGTTGAGCAGAAGCGGAAGAGAGATAAGCTTCATTGTTATCGAGATGAATTATGTTTGTATGGCATGACCAGAACGACGCTGAATGATAGGATCAATAAAGACGTTGTTCCAATTACAACAGGGAGGGTAAGCAAGTTAGAGGACAGAATTGATTTTCGTCTTCTGAGGTGGTTCGGACTCAGGGTGAGGATGGATGAGGGAAGATAGGTGAAATAGGTGATGCAAGCGGAGGTGAGTTGACGTTAGGCCTGGAGGAAGACCGAAGTTTGACTGGATGGATGGCGAGAAGAAGGCGTAGGAAGAAGAGGCAGAAGTGTAGAAATAGAGAGAGAGCGTGCATTGGATCGGTGTGAGATGAGAATATGTGAATGGAAGAGGTTTGTCGCGGCACTGATGGGCTTTTCCGCCATTGACGTCTGGTTACAGAATCGGGATGGACGTGGGTAGGCGAAGGTCTGGCACCTGTAACGGCCCAGCGCTAAACCAGTGAACGCTGTCGGGTCCTGCCTCTGACACTGACCTCTTGCCTGACTCCTGACCGGAAATGTGTTCCCGGGTTCTGGCCGTACCCAGTAGCACCAAAGGGCTGAGTTTGTTTGCGTTTGAGTGCATGTGAACTCAAACTGCGTTTGATGAGGTCTACTTTGCCGTCGGTCAACCAGCTTTTTGGGAGATTTTGCCCATGTATCTGGAAGATGTTGACATAAACAAATGTAAATGCTGGCTAGGAACACAAAACCGTAACAAAAAGTCACATAAAATCGAATTTTCAGTAAGAAAGTAAAGGTAATTTCTTCGTTTATGATGAAATAGTTGCACAACATAATAAGGTATGTTGACACTAATGTTCAGTATTGGAGCACGGAGAAGCGTTAATATATGAAAACTAAGTCAGTTCGTTAGTTTTTCATGACATCGTTCTCACCTGATCATTACTCCTAGAACATGGTATTCAAATCATACAATCTTGGCATGTTGGTGACTTTGTTTTCTCGCTTCCATTGATACAACGTTTCTTTAGAGCGATTATCTACACACCTGCATTTTATACTCTACTTGTTATTAATTGACAAATTGTCAGTCTCTATTATTTTTTCAAAAGTCCACAGTCTCGTTCAATGTATACTATATTTACGTATTTCAATTACTATCCGATCTCCTTGTGTAGGAGAAGAAACGGGAAAATCGAGTGTTGGTGAGGGGCAGCTAATGCACTATTCATCACCAGCAACATACGGTAAGTATTTTGGTATATTGATATCTGATTCCCATTTCTGTTACATTTGTATTAATTCGTCACGGCATAACAAGTCGACGAACCAGTCGACTCGTTATTATTTGTCACCGGTCGCCAGTGATCGGTGACAAATAATGTGATAATTTCATATTTCATCATAGCCTTTCCGGGCGAAGATGCGAGGTTTTTGCTTCTAGCACTCGTTCCAAGGTATACAGCTGGTGCAAGGTGAAGGTAGGAGGGAGGTTTTTCAAAGGACATAACGGGCTTGTGATCTATCCGACATAGTGGCAGTATTAACCCGAAACAATGTTCCCCTGATATGTTCCGTATATATTAAATGAAGGTATTTGTATATCCATGAACACAATGTTGATATTTTTAAGTATCTAGATTGAGATTGTGACACAACCGTGCCCGGCTGTAGTCGCCCATCCTGGCTTCAGCAAGTCCCGGGCTTTGATTTGTAGACAGCAGCGTTCAACCGATTTTTTTGTGAGAAGTCCGACTGCATTTTTCACACGGGCTCTTCAGACCATTTCAAATAAACGATTAATATCGAAACATGTTAAACACACATCAAAGTAGTTATTAGAATCAGGTTAGTTGGAGGTGGCGAACTCCGGACCGAAGAGGGTTCAGGTAGAGTCCGACACCGTGATGCCACCACGGCTATGTCCTACTGGGAGACCATAACTATGATCTCACCTATCTGTGATGCTCGTACCTATCTGTAATGATCGTACCTATCTGTAATGATCGTACCTATCTGTAATGATCGTACCTATCTGTAATGATCGTACCAATCTGTAATGATCGTACCTATCTGTAATGATCGTACCTATCTGTAATGATCGTACATAACTTTAATGATCGTACCTATCTGCAATGATCGTACCTATCTGTAATGATCATACCTATCCGTAATGATAGTACCTATCTGTAATTATCTTACCTATCTGTAATGATCGTACCTATCTATAATGATCGTACCTATCTGTAATGATCGTACCTATCTGAATGATCGTACATATCTGCAATGATCGTACCTATCTGTAATGATCGTACCTATCTGTAATGATCGTACCTATCTGTAATGATCTTACCTATCTGTAATGAACGTTCCTATCTGTAATGGTCGTACCTATTGTACCCCAACGACTCCCAGAGTAACAGAATATATGTACCCCAATGACTCGCTGATGGACGGAATATATGCCTTATACGATTAGTCAGCAATATTAGATTATGTGGGATTAAACGATATAAGGAAACCACTACAGAAACAATACGTAATCAAATTACGATTCCACGGTATGTATCTGTGTGTTTTCTGAACAAAACATCTAGTTAATCAGACTGCGCCTTTGGTGCCCGATTTTTAGGTGCATTGGAAATTAGCCGATCCATGGAGCCAGTCACTAAATAAAGGGAAAATTGCTAGCGAGGCACCAATCTCCCAAGCGTGCATCAATGGTGGACTAGCGGCTCTTCAGGGGCGTTTCAACGACGTTGATTGAATGCGTGCTCGAGAATCTAATTACATTCCTACAACGACTCGGAAATGAAAACCGGATGATGAAAGAATGAACAAGGCGCCGAAGACTTGTTAATCAACATTGGAAGTTCATTTGATAATGCAGGTCGGAATACCTGACACTTAATTATTAGGATACCTAACAGAACAAGAGCATGAGGTTTGCATCTGCTTATGGGTTGCAAATTGAACCGTCCACTGAATATTGTGTACTTCAAATTTATTGCAATGAGCTTGTCGAATTGTTTAAAACATATAAATTATTTGGTCGGAGATATTCCCCAATCTCCTTCCTGTTATTTCATGAACAGGTAAAATCCAGATACAATGTTTCCCTGCATATTTTTGGTTTAACATGATGTTCAATGTAAACGTTGTTGACTGTATCTCAAACTCAGGGTAACAGTGTCTCTGGTTACGAACACATGAGTTTGCAGCATCAATAGCTTCACAATTTTCTGTAAGAAATTACATCAGTATGGAATTTAATCAGCGCCGACGCCATCCTGTTAATCTGCGAGCCTCCCTAAGCTGCCGAGAAGTCGTACGAGGACTCTCAGTTGTAGCGCAGTTACGCGGACGAGTAATCAGAAGCCGTACACCTGCTCACGAAGTTAAGTCGCACTGATGCACCAAAGGGAAGCCAGATTCACTCCTCTAAGCTCAAAAGCAGTACATTCAAGCTAAAAAATATTGTCAATTCATGATTAGCTGCTTCGCTCCCTCCTCGAAAAGACGAATGATTACATCGGCTTCAACAGACGAGCCGCAACGGAAAAATAGGACGGAGTAAATAACGTGGGTTTGATTAACTTGTTCAGTTTTGAATGAACTACTTCTGCTTCAAAGGCCTTCGAATAGCTAGTCTTAGGAGCGTTGATATTAACTCGATTTCATTCGCTCACTTACTCAAGCTCACCAAACGCCTTGCATCGCACGATTGCTCAGACGTGAAGTTACGATGAAGTGCAATCAGTTGCCCAGCTCAGGAACCCATCGCCAATCTCCTGGGAAATCATTCCTTGCGTGTTGGCGTTTCTTTAGCTTGAATTCTATGGGCTTTCAGTCTTTTGTTTTTCCCTTCAGATGTGACAACAATTGAGACATAAATAACTAGAGAATGGATCAGATCGCCCGACTGTGACCTGAATTGCCAAGGAGGGGAAGTAACTAGTACTTGACAATTGGGGCAGAAACGAGAACTTGACAAGGAGGTTCAGTAACTAGTACTTGACAAGGAGTGAAGTAACTAAAACTTGACAAGGAGGTGCAGTAACTAGTACGTGACAAGGAGGTGCAGTAACTACTACTTGTCAGGGAGGTGAAGTAACTTGTACGTGACTAGGAAATGCAGTAACCAGTACTTGACAAGGTGCTGCAGTAACTATTACTTGACAAGGAGGTGCAGTAACTTGTACTTGGCAAGGAGGTGCAGTAAATAGAACTTGACAAGGAGGTGCAGTAACTAGTAACTGGCAAGGTGGTGCAGTAACTACTACTTGCCAAGGAGGTGCAGTAATTTGTACATGCCGAGGGTGTGCAGTAACTAGTACTTGACGAGAAAGTGCAGTATCTTGTACTTGACAAGGAGGTGCAGTAACTAGAACTTGAAAATGAGGTGCAGTAACTAGGACTTGACAACGAGGTGCAGTAACTTGTACTTGGCAAGGAGGTGCAGTAACTAATACTTGACTATGAGGTGCAGTGACTAGTACTTGACGAGGAGGTGCAGTAACTAGTACTTGACATAGAGGTGCAATAACTAGTACTTGACAAGGATGTGCAGTAACTAGTACTTTGCAAGGAGGTGCAGTAACTAGTACTTGACAAGGGGGTGCAATAACTATTACCTGACAAGGAGGTGCAGTAACTAGTACTTGATAAGGAGGTGCAGTATCTAGAACTTGGCCTGGAGAGGCAATAACTAGTATTTAACAAGGAGGCGCAGTAAGTATTACTTGACAAGGAGGTGCAGTAACTAGTACTTGACAAGGAGGTGCAGTAACTAGTATATGACAAGAAGGTGCAGTAACTTGTACATGACAAGGATGTGCAGTAACTTGTACTTGGCAAGGAGGCGCAGTAACTAGTACTTGACAAGGTGACGCAGTAACTAGTACTCGACAAGGAGGTGCAGCAACTATTACTTGACAAGGAGGTGCAGTAACTTTTACTTGACAAGGAGGTGCAGTAACTTTTACTTGACAAGGGGGTGCAGTAACTTTTACTTGAACAGGAGGTGCAGTAACAAGCACTTCACAATGGATATCCCTCATCATTGATATCAGAGATAAATGCAGTTTCCTGAATATCCTCAATGACATCGATGGCACACGGAGCCGTGCTCCATCACTCATTTTTGAATGTTCTCATCGACTTCATTGACACCACGAGTCGTGATCCATCATTAATATTGTTAATGATGTTTGGATTGTGTTGAGGCAAGCTCATTATAATATCATTGTGAGCTAAAATTTGAATACCTTATGCTGAAAACAATTTTATGTTTATTTTGATTTGTTTTTATGCATAATTGTACGGGGAGCCGCAACGCAAAGAAATTGACTTAAATAATCGGGGGCAGACAGTTTGTCTCTTTAGTTCTCATGCGAGGAGGTTAAGCTGCTCACACTGGAAGTGACCCAATCTAGTTCAGAAGTAGCAATTCTGCCTTCTATTAAGGGTGGGGTAAATCCACCCAATGAATTAACATCACCAAGCACGATTCGTGAAATCGTGTTTATGCTTATAGGTAATAATACATTCGGGGTGTTCGATTAAGTAAATACTATATTGCTTTCCAAATTTGACTCGAATTTAGTTCTTCATTTAAGTGCAATAATATTAGGGCGTGCGGCTTGTTGAAGTACACGCACTAATGTGAATTCGGTAAACAGTATTTGACTTGCTCATTTGGGTGACTTTGTCAATAAAGTAGATAACTAGCTTGCTTGCAATACCCGTTCAATAATATAATTTGCATTCTACTTACACCGATGTAAATGGTATTTCGATCATCTATGATTGCAGTTTCCGCATTCTGGTAATTAAAGGTTGAGGCAGTGGGCTCACGAGAGTTGATCTACCACCCCAAACAATCTACTATAAGCTGTGTGGTTTCATTCGCATGGTAGGTGGTTGCAACAAATGTCGCAGACAAACTGAGGAAATTGCAAAAGTAAGGAATCAAGACATGTCAGTGATGGTCGTTCCGAAGGTGTCGTTCCTAGCACTTTCAGAGACTCCGCTTCATAAATCTTCAGCACTGTTACCACAACCCGGGGAGCTATCAAGATTTATTGCTTGCAGTTGGCAAACTGCAGCACGCTGCTCGCTGCAGCCAGCTGCAGCTGGTGGCTTGCAGAGAGCCAGCACATCAAGCAAACGGAACTTCATACAAATCAGTCCACCTTCCTGCAGTCATCATTCCACCTTCCTTCAGTCATGCAAACCCCTCGTTTGGGCACAGGGCAATTAAGCGAAATGTAGGCCTGAAGCCACGATGACGTATAATTAGGAACTGTAATGTCATGTCCGAACGTAATTATTCAGTAAATTCGAATTGATGGGTTCATCGTTGAAAAGATAGAAAAAGGGAAAAAGTACCAGAAGTGTTTCAGGGGAGTCTTATGACATACTTAAACAGTACTAATCTTAATCTTGGTCCGCACTGTATGCAGCCAGCGTCACGCGGCTTTGGTGCAGGGTCATCGCTTGCACATTCCGCCCAGGTTTAGTGTCCATAAATCGGCAAGGCTGTTGGCAGTGCCCAGAAGGTGACCGGTTTAATGGCCGAGTAGGTCTGCTGCAACTCAATATTCAGTCCTGAGTGAGTACGGCATGAGTCGGAGGGAGGGAGGGGGGGTGCTCGAAATAGTACATGTAAATGAAATACATTTCATCGGTAGACATAATTCGCAATGAAATTAAGTTGAGCAACGATCGAGGGTTGTAATATACTTTTATTACAAGTACTAAGTAGGCCATATTGCAGTTTTTTTGTGGGCATTCGTTTTTTGCCGACAGTCGAATTCATAAAAACTTTTCCCAAAATTGTAGAATGAGGATGACTTTGAACAAATATTCCACATCTATGTACTGGGTGAGTCAAGTAATATCTGGACTAAGCTTATTGCTTTCGGAACAAAGAAATATTGAAGGGTCAAAAATCATGCAATAGTTATGAAGTATTTTGGAATGCAATTAATTTTCGTTCGAATAGATTCGAGGCAGCGACTGAACCACTTTTCTGCCTCACTGCTGCCGCATCCAATCACCAGGCTAGTTATCGGCCGGGTAGTTGTAGCGATGAGCGTAGGATACGGTGTGCTTATATGCAGTTGCAAATTGTATTATTGCAGATACCGGATCTGTTCTTGAGGTTTGAAGCATCTCCTTGACCAACATAAAAAATAGTCAACAAGAAAATCAAAAAAGGTTAATTGAACAGCGTGGCGTCACGATTGAAGGATATCTAAAAAAAATGTGTTCTGTTCTATACCATGGCAAGCTCCTCCAAAAAACCTCAAAAAGTCAACAGGATAGCTAGAAGGTACATTCTAGGGTACATGAGAGTCCATATATATTTTGTAATCCAGGCTCGAACAAGTGCTAGACATTTTCTATCTCAATCATTCCTGAGTGCGCGCCCCCATTCTAGTAATGGATAGATTCTGTGTTGAGGTCCCTCGAGTACGACGGATGGAAAACACTGCATGCCACGGTATTTGCATGGGAAGTAATTCTTATACTATGATGGCTGATTTTATTTATTTTAAATACATGGATATTTCATTTGAATGAAACTATAAAATGTTTAGTTCCTAAATATGCAATGGTGGCATTCTGTTTGATGTGTTTCACTATAAAATGGCAATCTAATTTAATCGCAATCAACCGACTCTGCTC
The DNA here is from genome assembly GCA_016164225.1 of Gammarus roeselii. Taxonomy (NCBI): domain Eukaryota; kingdom Metazoa; phylum Arthropoda; class Malacostraca; order Amphipoda; family Gammaridae; genus Gammarus; species Gammarus roeselii. The sequence continues at coordinate 2,965 of SDVV010025302.1, read as the reverse complement.
TGTTACTTGACCATGTTCTGTTATAACATATTGGTAATAATAATACAAAAGAACGAATATATTTATGATGAGACTTATGTTTTTATCTTAACTATTACATTAGCTTGGCAGGGAAATATAACCGTTGGGGATCATTACCATTGTAATGAACAAGCATACAACATCAAGTATAATTACAGTTATTTTATGGCAAGGGTAATTTACACATACATATAAGTTTGCACATTTGCTCGACTCTCAATTGTTGAATAATTTATGTTTTTACCCGGAAAACTCTCTGTAAACCCGTTCAACTCGCCCTCTGGAAAACTCTATGTAACCTCGTGTAACTCGCCCGAAGAAGCTTCACGGAGGGCATTTCTTTTGTTGGGTCCTGTGAGTACCGTCACGGGAACCATTGGCAACAGCCAAAGGAAATTATCTCAAATCAGGTCTCTGGCTCAAGCTTCTTCAAGGTAAATGTTGCCTGCTTATCGTCTCCTCAGGCGGGGTTGCTGGTACCGGACTATTATCAAAACGCAAGTAGTTTGTATAATTAACAGACTTTAGATAGCCTAAGAGAGGTTATAGGTGAGTCAATTAATAACGTGCTGTAAATGTACCAGCGAAGACAAACTTGCAGTTCAAGGGATACCGACTGCTTAAATGCATGATTTGATTTGTGATACAAGGCAACTATGTATTTCGACTTCAGAAATTTGAAAAATATACAGATATCCAGCAGTCTCGAACGACATGGAAAATTCGGCATTAAAACCCATTATATAGGAAGTTCCATCTTAAAATTACATTATTACAGTTAAACATTGGTTGATTGACCTCAATTGGGAGACGACCATTAACATTTGATTGCAGAAGTGAGGGGAATTTCACATAGAGGGAAGCGGTGAATCAGCGACGGTGAGTGACGGTGTGAATTAGAGTATTCCAACGTACAGTATTGCAAATCCCGTAAGGACTCGTTATTGGTTGACATTCCAGTGAGTGTAATAATACTGATAATAAAACCGATAGTAAGAACAGTGCTAATTCGCCCAATGAAACGAACTTGTAGTTCGCCAGCGAGGGGACAACATTCATTCAATACTAACAACAACAGTAATACTTTTGCAATAAAATGGCCTTACCCGATATTGTCGGAGCAGAAAAAAGTTTTCCAAAAAATGATCAGCAGATAATCGACCTGCGAGCCATTGCTGGAATAGTTCAGTATTGTACGGTCCACGCATGCCCGTTATTACAGTAACAAGCTTCAAGGTCAAGCAATGTTTCGCAAATTAAATCACTTATATTAATTTTTCGCTGCAATATTTCTTGACATGGATAAAATGTTGTGCAAACATGCCATAAATCAGCTTAATTACTCGTATTATTTACAGATTGAATGAGAGTATATCACGTCCATGCCATTAACGTCCCTCATCAGAGAGATATTTGTTAAAAAGTCCCTAGGGGGGTATAAAAAAAATCCTTAAAATAATCACCTCTCTAAATTAATCCCTACGTATTAGATGAGAGGTAAAACTTCGAGCTGAACATATCCCGCCTTCATCAAGACGCCAATGCTAGCATTTTTAGTGCGGCCTTATGACTTCATTTGAATACAAGGAAATTCACATTCTTCCTGCCGTAGGTGCACGGGTAATCTATACAACAGGAACGGTAATCCGTATGAAATTATATTACACACTATTACAATGCATCCTGTAGTAGGAAAACTGACTAATACTGGGAAATGATACCATTGCCTTTGAAAAGTGGAATATCATTTCTAAATGAAAAATACTCATTGCTTATCCTAGTAGTTCAGTTCTACCTGGTTCAGCAGCTCATACATATTACCTCGAATGCCAAGAATTTCCATTACATTCGCTGGCATTTAATCAAACTGAATCTATGTGGGGAAAATCTTACACACTATGGATGGAATACCTTGAATTACCTTAGGAATAATATGAAAATGATCAACGAAGAATGTAAAGGGTATGTCAAGTTTCGCAGAGCCAACGAACACAAATTAACGAGTGATACGCAGCTATTGAAATAATTGCGCATCGGTCAGAAATTGAACGTTTTCTTTGCCTCTAATTTAACTGTTTATTCACAAATGATAACTACCATACCGCAAATACACTGTTTTCTGCTTCCCGTCCATTATTCAGTGTCCAATGAACACAAAACGACTGTCTGTTAGGCGTTCCATTTGTCTCTAGGCGCCTCCATTCACGTGACTAGCCTATCAGCATTAACCCGTCGATGAGTCTAATTTCTTCGCCACTGAAAGGACGACCTCGGCCGAGGGGTTTCTGGTGAAATTGACTGTGACTTCTGAAGAAGGAAATGGCCGCCAATAGCTGAATGGAAATTTCTCTCCCAGATTTAATTCAGTGGTCGAGCGAGGATTGAAACAAGAAACCGTCTCCGGGTGACAAATACTGAACCATATATTGTATAAGGACAGTGAAAGGCCTAGTTTGAGCATAAATGTAGCTGACCATATACTGTACAAGGACAGTGAAAGGCCTAGTTTGAGCATGGATGTAGCTGGACCATATACTGTACAAGGACAGTGAATGTAGCTGGACCATATACTGTACAAGGACAGTGAAAGGCCTAGTTTGAGCATGGATGTAGCTGGACCATATACTCTACAAGGACAGTGAATGTAGCTGGACCATATACTGTACAAGGAAAGTGAAAGGCCTAGTTTGATCATTGATGTAGCTGACCATATACTGTACAAGGACAGTATAAGGCCTAGTTCGAGCATGGATGTAGCTGGACCATCTACTGTACAAAGACAGTGAAAGGCCTAGTTTGAGCATGGATGTAGCTGGACCATATACTGTACAAGGACAGTGAAAGGTCTAGTTTGAGCATGGATGTAGCTGGACCATATACTGTACAAGGACAGTGAAAGGTCTAGTTTGAGCATGGATGTAGCTGGACCATATACTGTACAAGG
>SDVV010025301.1:0-12446 GCA_016164225.1 Gammarus roeselii | reverse complement strand
AATATGAAGTTATCATAATGAAAAATTGTTCCTAATATCATGAAAATGTATCTTGAAACATAATAAGTATGTATAAATAAAACTTGATCCATTGTCTGCAGAAAAACAGCATCCAAAAAATACGTGAACGTATCTGCAGCTATTTGTTCCTTAACGTTGTATCCTGATGAATCTCTGAAAATATATGCTTACAAGGTGATTTTATAATAAATATAGATTTTAGCTCGATAGGGCCTCATACATATTACGGCAGTCACTAATACCCTACGGTAACAACATCGAATACATAACATAATCTATGGGCAAAAAAAAAAGAAATAACAGGAAGGTCTGTGAAACTATATAATACGATATAAAAGTAACGTATTAAAATGAACCCTACACTAACAGCAGTCCTAATATATACCGTCATTCTCTTGCGAACAGACCATTTAAAATATTCCAGCTCAAAATATACTCTGCTCTTACAATACGTATTAACAATCTGTCAAAAACTCGTAATGATCACACGTCGAGATAAAAATCGCACTAAGAAATAACATACTTCCTAACAATTACATTGGCAGAATGAAAAAAAAATGCGTTTATTCACCCTTAGACGCCTGACTCTTCTCCCCTTTCCTCCTCCCTTATCCTGTCCCCCACCCTCCCGGGTGTTTCTCTCTGTACTTACAGGAATAAACTTGACCACAAGAGCAATTGTCTTAACCTACAAGCATTATGTCTGAGATATACAGTGCAGTGACTAAGTCGGTCACACTAAGAAATAGCATACTTCATAACAATTACATTGACCGAATAAAAATATTTCAGCCCCTGTATCCAGGAGCGCATCCAACTTTCTGCTGAGGGAGGGTCCTCTACCGCATCCCCAAAAAATTGCGTTCCAGCCCCATATTAACTACTGTTCACAGTCTCAGTTGGAGAGTTGTGTTCCATATAAGATAGTCCATATAATGTGTTCGAGAGGGTCTCTTCAAAGAGATCTAGGTAGGGTAATCCTGTACATGGTCCGTTCAACAACAGATCGTGATCCATGAATTAATGTTGTTCATATAATGTGTTCAAGAGGGTCTCTTCAAATAAATCTAGGTAGAGTAATCCTAAACATGGTCCTTTCAACAACAGATCGTGATCCATGAATTAAGGTAGTTTATATAATGTGTTCAAGAGGGTCTCTTCAAAGAGTTCTAGGTAGAGTAATCCTGAACATAGTCCTTTCAACAACAGATCGTGATCTATGAATTAAGGTAGTTCATATAATGTGTTCAAGAGGGTCTCTTCAAAGAGATCTTGGTAGGGTAATCCTGCACATGGTCCTTTCAACAACAGATCATGATCCATGAATTAAGGTAGTCCATATAATGTTGTATTAAATAATGTTGTGTTGGATGGCCTAGTGCACAGTGTGCTGGTCTCGCATACCAGCGACGTCCGGTTCGATTCATGGCTACGGACTATAGGTTTTTCCGATGATGACATCACTGTTATTTAGATAAGTCTACCAACGATATTGTTGGTTTCACTTTCTCTATCCATATAATGTGTTCAAGAGGGTCTCTCCAAAGAGTTCTAGGTAGGGTAATCTTGTACTAGGTCCTTTCAACAACAGATCGTGATCCATGAATTCTTCGTCGACGTTAGACTGCCGCCATGGATGAACAAGCAAGGCAACGGGAAGCGGTGGCGGTCATCTCGTATGCTTGTTATTACAAAGCATTCCAAAATTTAAATTTGAGTAGGTTATGTTTCCTTCCAGTATTAAATGCGCACAGTTGCATCGTTTTTTGTGGCATATTCACATTTATTTCATAAAATTAACAGGAAATCTCCCAGAAGACAATGTGAGGTAAAAAATAGTGGCTATGTTCGGAAGCGTTCGATTGTTTATAATTTTTTTAATAATTTTTGCAAATCATCCAGGTTTGGAGAAGTGTGGTTTCGAAAGGCACCAGGGTATTTTTGAATAATCAAGAGGAAACATCAACCGCCCAGTTTGAAAAGTATGATGTATTGTTGCTTATAAAATTTCATACAGGGGAAAGGCAAACGAATATTTCAATATTGATTTGTTATGTTATGTTTTTTGTTTGTTGTTTATGACGCCAAAATATTAATTTCTCATAATGTGTATGTCTAAAATAAATCGTGACTGATACATCAACTTGTTTTTCGGTTCTGAGGCATAGTAAGAACCCGAACAGACTAGTACATGGTTATTTACAGATAATAAAATACTTATGTTGTTGTTGACACTTTTTTGTCATGCTCATTCTTTGCAGGCCACGTATTGAGTGCCACATTGGTTATCATTGTAAATTATTTTGTCGATGTTGATCGTTTTTTATTATCATAGGTGGTAAATGGTTCAAGGCGTCATGAATGCCATCAATATAGTCAGGCTGATAGTCATGGTGTGGTGAATGAATTTGTTGTTCGGATTTGTTTCCGGGCTTTGAGAAGTAGTATACTTCTCACGAAATGAGTTAATGAAATAACATTGAAAAACTGAATTTAAATCGACGAATTTCAATCAGGTAGTCTTTGTCGTCTACGCATCTAATAAGCGGACAGAGGTAAGAAAATTGATTCTCAGTAAGATAAATTTTACAAGGCTTCAAGATACCGCCAATGTGGACGCAGCGCTGGAGCCCCTCACATGTAGCAAGGAGACAAGGAAGGGCTTTATCTCTTCCCTTATTCCAAAGTTGGAACGGTGTTGCAGGGCAGACCCCTTCAATACCCCAGACAATTTTATGCTCTTGCTACGAATTTGAAACGTGCCGAAGGACACATCCATAATGTGGTGTAAGCGCATGAACAGATTCAGGAAAGTATGTCCGAGAGGAAACAGTCAGCGAAGCCAAACTCTGTACGTTGACAGAGGAACATGACAAGGAAGTGGACAAAATTCGCTTGCTTGTCTTAAGGTGCCACCGCTTGATCGATGAGACGCGAGTTAGTCCGCGTAGCAATGCCACTTTATCTGTTAGTGACAGCATAAGGAGAGCCGCAGAAGTGAAGCTACCAACTCAAGAGATAATGGACTTTTCAGGTTACAAACTTTTCTGCAATTGAATCGGTCGATTATTTACAGCTGTGGACTGGGAATCCTTTGAGACATTCTATTACCTTAGTAGCAAGTGTGTTGGTGGGTTTTGCACCAACAAATGAAGAGTACCCTCAAGTAGTAGCAATGGATAAGAAGCAGTTTGAAGACATGTCAAAAATTTGCATTGCTCATCTATATGCCCTAGATGACATTCAGGCAACTTCGGGATCCATGAGGTCCTTACAGATATTTAGGTAAAAAATTGAAACTCAACTGTGTCACTTGGAGACTGCAGGTATAGTTTGCAGGAAGAGTACAAATTTCGGCTTTATTCTAGTTTACCTGCTCAGGAGGAAACTACCTCCTTCCATTCAAGAGGCTTGCGGCAATCACAATGAGCATGTTGAAGCCTGAAACTTGGAAAATTTCCGTGGGGTACTATGAGAGGTGATTGTTTTGATGGAACACTGTGACACACAAGGTCAGACCCAGAATTTTGGGGAACATAGGCCAACTGCTTGCATTCAAAAGTCAACACAGAATGTGAGGATCAACGAGCCTCAGACTGTACTGAGAAAGACCCGTTTTGCAAGATTTGTTAGAAAACAGTATCCAAGGTCAGATGGTGATAAAGACCGTCACGCCTGTAGAGTGCAGGTGGAAGTTGATTTCAAAAAGGGGTTAGGGGCTAACCAATAGCGACAGTTCTGAAGAAACCCAAAAGTACATCTGCACTGGCTATAAAATCTCCAGCGCTGTTACTACTGTAAATACACCAGTAGCTGGATATAGAAAGGCAATTGCCCTACCCAGAGCAATGATAAGTTTGAAAACCAAGGAAGGAACAAGGCATGTGCGAGCCTACATGAGAAAATTGAGCAATGAAGACACATCATGTCGTCATACCACCCTGACCATCGACGGTTTCAACAGTAAAGGAACTGAAACACAATATAACATCACCACTGCATTATTGATATGCCAACACATGAAAGCATCTCCATGGATGTTATAGTGGTTTACACATTAGCGGATGGACTCAGCATGAATGAAGTAAGTGAGCTTGCTCTAACGCTTACAGCCAAGGGACGTAATCTGGCTGACAGGTTTGATAATACAGTCTACTACCCTATAGATATGCTCATGGGAGCCCTTTATTATTATCGCTTTATCATTCCTGAGAAACAGTCTGAAAGAGTCACAATAATCTCTTCAAATATCGGAGACATGTCGTCTGGACCCATAAACAGAGAGTCGACGTCTCCACAGGTAGGTATAATCACCGCACTCAAGGTAAGAGCATCAAGGAATATGAAAGATATGTCGACCCATTGTGGACGTCAGGATCAATCGGTATGTTACCTGAGGATGCTCACCCAATTGATAAGGCAGCTCAAGAGCAGCTCAACAGTAGCATCAAGTTCTCATAGGCAGAGGGTAATGTTGTAACACTCCGCTCTTACGCTTTATTTTATTCATTAAACTGTACGTCTGGCCACTCCCGAGAACATGTAAAGTTTGAGTTTCTCACGGCGTGAGCAGCTAGCTGGGTAGGGCTACCAACCCTGGAAAGTGCTTCTTTAACAAACAGCTGAGTGCCCCTTTGATAGGGTTACGTGCACGAGGAGCGAGGAGGTCAGGAGTTTTTTGCCCGGTATAAAATAACAAGCGGGCCATGTGTTTATTCTCAAAGATAAAACTTTTGCCTCCAACGCCCTGTATATTTTACCTATTTATGGTGGAGTCTGTGACTCTACGTAATCGGTAGCGTGGTCAATAGCAGCCAAGGAACTGGGATGACACGCCCCCTTTTCAAAGAATTGGGATGGCACGCCCTTTTAGAGTTGATTAAGCTGTAGGGCCGTCCCTTCATTGGAGAGTTCGTGCCTCTACTTTAGCTCAGGAACGCTTCCCTTTCGAAGAATTCAGATCTTTCGGCAGTGTGGAGATAGGGACAGCAGGGAACACATTTTGTTCACAACGCTCCGTTTTTTTTGTCGTTTAACTCGCTCACAATTATAAGCCTCCGTGTTCGTGCATTATTCAACCTTATTACATTATCGCAACAACATCACACTATAAATCCTACGCCTCTGAATTTTAGCTGCCCGTTCAAGTGTTCCTGTTTTATTATTCAAAATAATATGAAAACTCTATCGTGTATTGATTTAAACCTTGCACCACCTTTTTAAGTCTTGATTAACGAATAATAACTGTATTAGTTCGTAACAGCACATATTTAAGTAGATTGCCATAGAAGGCAGCTCATCACACACTGCCCATCGATTACAATCTGGCAATTGGGAGGGCTGGTGAGCAATCTGAAGTGTTTGAGATCAGAGCCTCAACTCCTGACGCACATGACAGTGTAATGCAGGAGCAATTGCAATTAGGCTTCATGGAAAGGGTAAGTAACATGAAGCCTATAGAAGTGTGCAATACTTTTTCTCACATGCAGTAGAGAAAAAAACTCCTACAACACCTCTGCGTGTGGTTTTCGATTGTTCAGCAAAACCACAACTTGGTGAAGTAAGCTTGAATCATTGCTTGTATCCTGGTCCATCTAAGGTCCCAGAATTACCTCAGTATTGATGCGATTCAGATTGGGGTCGTTAGCTGCCGGTTCTGATATTACAAGGCATTCTTGATGGTAGGTTTGGATGGGCAGGACAGAGACTACACAAGGTTTCTATGACCTAGAGATCTTAAGGATACTAACATGCCCTATAGGTTATCTTGTTTGGAGCAGCCTGCTCGCAGTTCATTCTGAATTTCACATTATTGACCAATACTTGGAAAAATATGGTGGACAAAGCGACATAGCAGACAAGATCAAGAGGAACATCTATTTTTACAGCCTTTTGATAACTGCATCAACTAAAACGAAGGTACAGGAATTCCACGGTTAATCTAAGAAAATCTTGAGTGATGCTGGGCTCAACCGTAAGGAATGGGCAACAAATGACCCATAGCTCAAGGAGTTGACACAGAGGGAAGGTAAATCGGATACCAGACTGTTCCAGTCTTGGGACTTGAATGGGACGAAGTCCAGGATACTTTGACGGCTGCTTCCAAGAAGTAAGAATCATAATCAAAGTCAAACTTCTGATGAAAAAAATCTGGCAGGCAGAAGTAAGTTGGGAGGGTGATTTCTCTGAAGCCATTGCAATAAAATGAGGAAAAATGAAGAAGGAATTCTTGACGATAGGCTGCATGACCATCAAAACCAAGTCAGAGATAAGTAAGTCAATGACCCAGTAAATATTAGTAGATGCTTCCAGGGTGGCATAGGAAGCAGTTGTGTATGAGGTCGGTGAAGGTAAATTCTCACTGTTAATGACAGAGGGACGGATTGCACCTGAAAAAATGCTGCTTGTGCCCAAGCTGGAATTGACTGCAGCACTACTTGGAGCAAGGCTCACCAGCTATGTATGCGAGGCCTATGAAAAGAAAGTCAACATTGAGGACATACACGTGTTGTCAGATAGTCATGTCGCCTTAAGATAGATACATTCTGCAGGCCCATTGGAAGTCTCCATGCAGAATCGGAAGCTAGACATAGATAAAGCTTTCACCAACGCCATTGGCACTTTGTTCCCACACGTCAAAACCCTGCCGACTTGATAATCAGAGGAGTCAAGCCACCTGTTGTGCAATGGGCCTAAGAACATATTGGAACTCAAGGAATGGAAAAACTTTCCTGCACAAGTGCACACAGTAACACTAAATGATGCAGAAGAGATCCCACCCCGGAGCCTTTACTATTGCCAGTTGCAACCAAATGCGGCACTTACAAAAAGGTAATCAACACCTTGCAGACGACAAGTTCATGACCCAAATGGTGAAGACACGTACAGGAGGTAGCAACATTCTTGATCTCCTATTTAATGCAAGCGACTCTCATGTCACGAACGTCGAAGTAGGCGAACCACTCGGAACAAGTGACCACAACTGTATCAATTTTTTGATGGAGCTCGAGTTGAACACATCAACAAACTGCGAAAGAGTCCCTAATTTCAGATTAGCTAATTTGATGGCTTAAGAGAGTCAATGGTGTCAGCAAATAAAATCCTCGGACATGATGTCAATCAATCGCTTGACTATTTCTTGACTGCACTTAAAAATATCGAACATGAGCATATCCCGTGCAAAAACAGGCAAACAGCAGTCTATCAGCCCAAGTACTAGAAAGGAGAATTGCAGCGCCTTCATTCACAAAAGAAAGTAAAGCATTCGATAAAGCAGAGACATCCACATGACGACGTAGCAAAAAAATTAATACTAAATTAGCAGACGAGACCTAAAGAGGGTCATGAAACGTAAGAAGAAAGATTATGAAAATGAAATTGCTGTCATGCCAAAACTATTCCGAAACAATTTTTTTGTTATATTTCGAGCAAAAAAAAACTCAAAATCTGTAATAGGTCTTCTCGAGAACGATGTTGTGGAGCTAGAAACGGACGACACCATGATGATTGTTCTACTGAATGAATACTTATGCTCTGTATTTACGGTAGAGAATAGGAATATTCCTAATCCTGAGGATATCATAGCGGAAAAACGAATTAAAAGCCTCACCACAATGAACTTTGCCCCCTGCCGAAATTATTAAATATATAGAAAAATTGAAAGTCACCAAATCTCCAGGTCCAGACCAAATTCATCCCAGAATTCTAAAAGAGACTAGAAACGAAATCGCCGAACATTTATCAAACATTTTCACCCAATCTCTCACATATGGCACCTGCTCCTCTAAATGGAAAGAGGACAATGTTACCCTAATTTTTAAAGGAGGGGACCATAAGTGTCCCGGCAACTACCGTCTAATTAGTCTCACCTTAGTCATTGGTAAGTTGATGGAAAGTTTGATAACGGATAAAATTACAGAATTCTTAGAATCAAACAAATTGATTGGCAACTCTCAGCATAGCTTTAGACACAACCGTTCCTGTCTTACAAATCTGCTACTCTTTTTCAAAAATAAAACCCAAATCCACGACACAAATTCTCCAATCGATATCATTTACCTTGACTTTCGAAAGGCCTTGATAAAGTCCCCCACAAGCGCCTAATTAGTAAATTGCACAGCATCGGTATTCGAGGCAAACTTAACAACTGGATAAAATGATGGCTTACGGACAGATGGCAGCGAGTTGTACGTAACGGAGCTTCCTCCTCCTGGGGTGATGTTACAAGAGCGTGCCTCAAGGATCCGTGTTAAGGCCAGTTCTCTTTATAATATTCATTAAGGATCTCGATAGCAACGTACTCTCAAACATTAACAAGTTTGCAGACGATACTAAGATTGGAGGAAAACTGCCAACTGAACTAAAGTGTCAGCAGATCCAACTAGACTTGAACAAAATTGTTGATTGGTCATAAAAGTGGCAAATGAAATTTAATGTAGACAAATGCAAAGTTATGCCCATAGGTCCTCATAACCCCAAACACGAATATTCAATGTCTGGAAAGAAACTCATTCCCGTCACCGAAGAGAGAGATTTAGCTGTCATCATTTGTAACGACTTAAAAAGCAGCAAGCAATGTAACAATGTTGCCATGAAGGCAACAAAATGCTAGGCATGATATCCCGCACTATCTCGTACAAAAACCAACACAGTATGATCAAGTTATTTAATGCATTCGTTAGGCCGCATCTCGAGTATGCCGTTCAATTCAGGTTTCCATTCCTAGAGAAGACGTTATTAAACTTGAGAAGGTTCAACGTAGAGCTGCCAAACTCATCCCCTCGCTGCGGAATAAATCGTACAAAGACAGGCTTCGTGAACTCAATCTTTATTTGCTAGAGAAACGTCGAGTCAGCGGTGACATCATAGAAGTGTGGAAGATTATGAAGGGTAAGGAAAACGTCAACCGAGCGAGCCTTTTCAAACTAGATACAAACGGAGTGACTTGGAACAATTAATACAAAATCGTTGGGAAACGTTTCTCACTCGACATCACGCGCAATTTCTCCACGTATAGAGTTGTCGAAGAATGGAACAAACTTCCAGCGGAGGTTGTAAACAGCAATACGATGGAAACGTTCAAGTCGTGGCTCGATAAGTTCTACATAAATCGCCGATAATTAGCTAAGCCGTTCCTTTTCCTCTTGTTATAAAAAAACAGAAATGGCACACGAAGCTCTCATAGACGTTCTACTTCAGAACTAATCCTCTTGCTATCAAAAGGCAACCTAGTTTGGGCCAATGTGCTTCTTAGACGTTCTACCCCAGAACTAACCCTCTTGTTATGAAAAGGCAACCTAGTTTGGGCCAATAGGCTTGTTGTTGTCTTCCTACACTTGTAAGCACTTGTACACTTGTAAACACTTGTAAGCCTTTAGGTGGGTGAAGAGGTTTATATAGGGTCTATAGGGTAAGTTAAATGGCAAGTTATAAGGCAACTCAAAAGATGAGGTAACAGGTAAAATCATAGTCAGTTGGTATGTATAAATGAGAAATAGGTGAAAAATCTGACCCTCAAGGTGATGGAAAGGGTCGAGAACTGGGTAATCAAAGGACTTCATCAAGAGGTCTTTGCGTTTGAGACAAAATTCATTCACAAGCCCAATTCCAAGGTCGCTATTTTGTTAGTAAACCTCAATCTGATCATAAAAGCCGACAAAATAGTTGTGGCAAGTATAATCATAGAAGCTGAGGAGGGTTCAGTGAAGTAGCCAGGCCTGCAACCTACCATCGGTTCACCGATACATTGAAGAGGGTCACAAACAAGTCACCATTTGGTAGTAAGCCTCGTTGTGGCCAGCCAACGTCAAAGGTGGTGGATACCGAGAGCCAGACAGAGCATTAAGGCCATTATTTGGAATTGCATACAATGTAGACGAGAACGCGGTACGGATTTCCAAACGATCACCAACCTCCTCTAAAAGGTTGCAGAGTAAGACAGCGATGTTTTCTTGCGGTAACTGGTGTAGATTTTTGCCGGTCCTTTTTTTATGAAGAGAAGGGCTGTAACGGACAAACAGTACGTTGATTTGAACCCATGTGCATCCACATGAGCGGTTCACCTGGAAGTTGGCAAGGACCTGTCCGCAGAAGCATTCATAAAAACACTTCAAATATTCTCTGCTCGCCGCTCCTCTCCCCAAATGTGGATCAGTGACAACGAATCAAGCTTTGTGAGTTCCGTCAAGAAACTCCAATCTTGGGACGAGCATCTCAGTCTACTAAATATTTGCAATCAAAATAACTGCAAGTGACATTTCAACCAAGTCGTGTTGTCGTTTTTACCTACATAACCTCGCAATGAATCATATAATAAAAAAATGATACGAATGACAAAAGCTGGGCTTTATTACACTACGATGGGTCAGTAAATTCCTAACACACTCTTCACGGATCAATCATAGAACCCCAATACTTAACTTATAGGTCCTTCTACGGTGACCGCTTCTCTCCGACTGGGTGATCGTGCGAGAAAAGGCTCGCTTAGTCCAGCTGGGCGAACGTGAAGGTAAAACGGCCTCGAAAGAGAGGGTAGCTACCCTCTTTTCGAACATTGAAATGTTGTGTTTTCCAACTCAGACAATAAGGCATCCTACGCTAAAACTATACATTAGACAAACTTAAAACTAGGAACCAGCCTAAATATTACCAAGGTGGAGTCGTTCACTATAACGACAACCACCCTACTCCTACAGTAAGAGAAGTATAGAATAAGTGAAAGAATAAAACCAGGCAAGACGGTACCGAGGTTCTAAACAATACAAAACATATATGAAAGTATAATGGCCTTCGCGTGAACAAAAGTGTCAGGTAACAGCCTGCTTTCAATACCGCACATATTATCAATTCTAAGCCCTACTTTAATCCGTATTGCAGACATTTACATAGAAAATCCTATAACAAAAAATAAGAAAATAACCTCAATCTCGACGTAAGATCAGTAGAAAGGGATAAAAAGCCACATTGTCTAACTAATTTGATAGCAGGTAAAATTTTCGGACAATGGCATGTTCCTCATCAGTGACAAATAAAACCTTAACTGTAAATGGAAAAAATAAGTTTTTTCATTACAAACGCAAATGTATGGAAATGTATTAAATTACACGGAAAAATATAACAAGTTTGGAGGATAAATATTGTTCATTATTGGTATGTACGTGTAATTTAAGTAGGATGTCTCGACTGACTGCATCGACCAAACAAAAACATTGTATACATTGAATACAAACATTGTATACACAGTTGGTAGATTTTTGATCAAACTGGATTCTATTATTAATTTTTTCTGCTTTGAATTTGACTTGAACAATACTCTAGCTGAGTCCCAATTAATACGATGGTCGGTGTCTCTAACGTGACAAAATATTGCGCCAATAGTTTTGGCAAACCTAACGTGGCTCTTGTGCTCCTTAACGCGTACCGACAGAGATCTTCCCGTCCCACCCTCATAAACGAGATCACAATACTGGCACAGAATAGTATAAGTAATGCAACTTGGATCGAACACAAATTTCGGTTTGGAATGTGATAATGACTATTACCTGTTGTAGGCTTCTCGCCGCTGCAGCTGAGGGTACAGGGATGTCAAGTGGGGTGTGGCTTGGTGAACATTCTTAATGCCCGTAGTCACTGATGTTGTGTTGTTAAATACTTTAAAGGTGGTTCAGGTTCAAATGATTAAACTGGTTATTGTATTATATTATTCCGAATTAAGAACAAAGTAACAGGTCAACAGGTTATCTCTCAAACGAGCATGATTAATGATTGTGATATTAACAGACACAACAGAACAAAAGTGTATTCTGTGTATAATCAAATTGAACAGTAAAGAGAAGAAAGTATAGCGAACTGCAAAAAAAGAGAGGGCATGTAAGTGAACAGCAAAAAAGAGAAAGCGCACCCTCTTCCCAATCTGTTCAGTTAAAAAATTCGCGGTACCATTAATTTTATCCCTCTAAATCCCAAGAAATATGGGAGGGCCTTGTTATTATGTATATGAAATGATCCTCCAATAGAAGAACCACTCTCCCGTTTGGTCGATCTGATGGGGCATGTTCTTTTAGATTATCGACTCTCATTGGCAAACACAAATTTAGGTCGTTAACGAATTTTATTGGCTCCTCCCATCATACTACAAATAAGATTTCGTAGGGTTTGCAGTTCTAGCCTCCTTGTAGGACTTGCTAGACGAGAGTCGACGATCGTAACTTCCGTTACGCGAAGAAACAATTGACCATCTCAAATGAGTCCAAAGTCCCAGCTGGCTCGTATAGTCCCAGCTGGCTCGTTTAGTCCCAGCTGGCTCGTGTGTTTCATGTAAGGTAGTCCATACAATGTGTTAGGAAGGCCATTCAAAAGGCTCTCAGAAAGAGTTCTTGAAAGATAAATCCTTTATAACGTGCAGGAACATTCATTTGTATCTGTAT
>SDVV010025300.1:0-12446 GCA_016164225.1 Gammarus roeselii | reverse complement strand
CAGTGTATTGCAGTAGCTATGCTTGTATCTACAGTGTATTGCAGTAGCTATGCTTGTATCTACAGTGTATTGCAGTAGCTATGCTTGTATCTACAGTGTATTGCAGTAGCTATGCTTGTATCTACAGTGTATTGCAGTAGCTATGCTTGTATCTACAGTGTATTGCAGTAGCTATGCTTGTATCTACAGTGTATTGCAGTAGCTATGCTTGTATCTACAGTGTATTGCAGTATCTAAGCTTGTAAACATAGTATATTGCAGTAGCTGAGCTTGTTTCTACAGTGTATTGCAGTAGCAAAGCTTGTAACCACAGTGTATTACAGTAGCAAAGCTTGTTACCACTAGTGTCGAGATAGTTTTCCTGATCTTAAACTGTAAGCAATTTGTCTTATTCCAACCCGTGCTCCCAGGTCTGATGCTCCGTTTATACTGTTTTTCCGTATTTTCGTTACACTGTGAACAGCACCTTCCGTCTATCGGACAGTGACTGCAACTGAAGAAATTTTTTCTCATTAGAGAAACCGTTGTATCATGTCAAGTAAGCGCCGAACAATATCGCCTTTCTCAACACACTACCAATCACTACTATTTTTCACGGTATTTGGGAAAGTCGTCTTCAATTCGCTTCAGATTGATATATAATTCATGTAATGTATACTCATGCAAATTCGATTGTGATGAGCACAATGGTCAACACATACAAAATACGGTCGACAGATTTGGTCTAGCACATAGAATTCGACTGGAATCAGTAGGATAACAATCGGATGTCATATATAGTAATATTTATCATTTTCCAAGGGTAGTTTTGCTGGGACTGCACCTCCGCAGACAAACACTCTGATCCCAAATATTAGCTTGCCTCTGGAAGCGAATAAAGTAGACAATGAGGGCGAGATTATAAGATAGAACAAGCAAGATTCAAGTAAGGCTCTCTGATTACATCGTCGGTTTGATCCCATTGATATTGAACGAGACGCGTGGGGAATTTGATCTCGCGAGCAGTGAAACGAGCAACGCAAAACGTCATTATTGAACATTGTGTGAACATTGTGAACAGAGTGCGAGATTGAGTGCTATCTTCAACCCTTTAACCCGCAACAGGATTCACCAGAAACGAATAAAATTGTCTTGCGACCGACAGGGTAAAGACTTTAACGGGCTATTTGCCCGAAGACAGTTACTCAGTCTTGGTGACTTTAATAAAACAAGCAAAAGCCAGGCTTTTACTCTGACGGGGAACTGGAGTCGGAGTCGCAAATTGGCTAGGTAAGACTGATGCTACAATTGAAAGACGGACACAAGGGGTGTCAGGAGGCTCATGAATTTTACCCCAGAGATAACTATGATAGAGTAATAATTCTCCGATTATTAAAACAACGTGGACGTGCCCTGACAACCGTATGAAAATTAAACACTTTCAAATATAAACATGTCAGTTGCAGCAACTGTTTGCGGTGGAACAGGTAAGCATAGTCAAATTTGCATGAATACACATTACATGAATTATTTATCAATCTGACGCGAATTGAAGATGTCTTTCCCAGATACCGTGACAAATAGTAGTGACTGGTAGTGTGTAGGGGAAGGCGATATTGTTCGGCGCTAACTTGACATGATACACCTAGTTGCTCTAGTGAGAATACATAGTCAATGAATTCTGAAATTCTTGGATGACACATATACAGATACTTAGCTGAATCCACAGGAAAAGGGGTGGCCGCTTGCAAGGGGCACCTCACACTCCCTTCACTCCACTCACACAACTTAGCCTTTTTTCGCTAAAGGGTCCTGCTGGAAGACCCCGCACACTCACTCTGGGTCATGAGTGTGGTCCGAGGTCAGTGTCAGCAGCAGGGCCCAACAGTATGACCAGTTAACTCCTGCCGTGTCATGGTGACCGAGCGTCTCTCACCCCCACCCCCCACCCTCCAGCCCCCCGACCATCCCGTTTCTCAACGAAATGTCACGGGCGTGTAAGAACATTAGGGAAAAAAGTCATCCACTCTCGCCCATTCAATGCACGCTCTATCGCTACCTCTACACTTGAGTCTCTCCTCCCTAACGCCTGATTCACCCCATCCATCCACCCAAACTTCGGTCTACCTCTAGGCCTATGTCCATTCACCTCCGCCTCCATCACCTTTTTTACCAGTCTCCCTTCACCCATCCTCGTCAACTGCCCGAATAAACTCAGAACACGCGAATCAGCTCTATCCCCTAACCTGTTCACCATCCCCGTTCTAATTCGACCAACGTCGTTATTGATCCTGTCTTTCAGCGTTACTCCATCTATGACCTTTAAACATTTCATCTCGAAAACATTCAATATTGTTCCCTCTTCCACTCTCACCCCCATGTCTCAGCTCCGTACAGCACAGTTAGGACAACTACCCAATCATACAACCCTCTCTTTACATCCATCCCCAACGTCCTACATCTCATTACACTCTTCTTGAATGAATCTATGTAAAAGTTTGATAAATCGTCGGCCGCTTATGATGATGACGACGATATAGTTAAATATAGGGTTGGAACACCGGAGACTAATATCTGTTCCTTAAATCAATACAATGAAACAAATTGTTTGGGATTTTTTTCGTGTTTACTACATGGTATTAGAACATTTATTCTGCAACCCGTCATTTCAAACAACGATACTCTTAAGTTTTTACCTCCTACAAAATCGTTAAATCTCTTCCCGCCCAAAACTGTTAGCTCTCTGAACATTCATCCCTCATGAATTCAAACCCCTCCTGAGCTCACACCCTTGAGCTTCCTCTTTTTTGTACTCCCACCACCCTTCACTTCGATCTCATGAATCTCCACCCTTGAACACTAACCTCCTTTAACGCCGACTTCATTAACTCGCCCGCCTAAACTACTATTCCTTAACTATCATTCTCTGAAATCTCGCCTAAAAACTTCTATCCCCTGAACTTCCACCCTATGAACCCCTCGTTTCCCCTGATTGAACTGACACCCATTTTAATTATCAGCCCCAAGGTCTCTCACATTCTAAAATCTCTAAGCTCTTATTCCTTGAACTTTCACTATCAAAAGTCTAATTCCTTGAACTCTTTGCCCTTAAACTATCAGCCTCCGAACTCCACCCCCCCTTCCCTCAAAGTCTGTTCAAGGTCTAGACACTTCCATATTTTTTGGCCATTTCTATTTACAGATTCTGTTTCATTCGTGGAGGTGTTTTGACTCGCAACCAATTTGCCTAACGAATCGAAAGGGCATTTCGTATTGACGTAGCAGTATGCAAACGATGCGAGAGACTGATTCCCTGTCAACCTGATTGACGTAGATTTTTTTTAAATGGACAATTTATAATTCAATCATTGTACCCTGCTAACAAAAAATATATATAAACCTAATAGAAAAACTTCTGAAATTCAAATGGCAAGAAATAAAAGTAAACTTTTGTTCTGTTGACTTTTCGTTAGTAGACGGATTTTATTTCATTTGTATTGGTGAATTACTAAACGCTAGGACTACTTGATGATCATTTTTTAAAATCTGGATATCGACCTTTCACGCTGTCGATGTTCCGATATTTTTCAATTTTAATTCTAAATATTTTTGTGTGTATACCTATTCTACAATTTTTTCGGTGAATGTCCTAAATTTGTTTTCAGCTCATTTATGAAGATGTATATTGATTATAATGTTATTTTTTCAGGAAATTTGCAAGCTTATGACATTAGCTTTTTCCCTCCCTGGACAAGTCGTGATAAAGAGGTGCTAACGTCTGCATTGCTTCTGGACTCGTATTAATATAAATGACTATCAACTACAGTCATCAATATAAAGGGAATGTTTGAGCCCTAAAGACACGTACAGATGATTTTTTAAACATTGTTTCGCGGGAAATATATAATCGGCCAAAATATTATTGTTAGACTAATAATCACTATTACTTCTACGAATTTGTTCCCATTGCAAGCAGATAGAAAAAAATACAAACTCTTTCAATTCAATTTCATTCACTCATATCAAACAATATAATAACATTTATTGAGGCAACATGTGTATGGTGAAATATATGGTTACATCAAACCCCCATACAAGTCCTAGACCTGTTTGGTCAACAAACACAGAAGACACACTTTCGTATAACTCATTTGTATGCACATACAGAGCAATTCCAGGACGAGTACGATGGAATGTTTGCATAAAAATGGCATGAGCTGATCCATTGGAATGGTAGTAATTTCGTATACAGGTAATTGAAAATATTTAAAATATGAGCTGGAAACAAATGTAAATTAGGAACACATTAATTTTTCTTCACAAAGGAAACAAATGGGAAGCCGACGTTTAACGGTAAAGGTACATTCAGATACGCTGGATGCCTGGAAGACTGTTCTTTGGTGCGGTTTGAAGCATGAATGGGAATAGATAATAGGGATAGAAAATATGCAGAACGACCCCGTTCATGTCCAAATTCATGGAAATCCAAAGTAAAGAAGATTTTTGTCTCCTCCAAGACAGAGGCCGCTTGCCTCTCTTTGATGAAACTAGCAAGGCTATTCCACACGTTAGGTGCCGCTTGGGAAACACAACTCTGGGGCAGAGTCAAACGCTGGAGAAAAAAAACAATGTTAATGAATTAAAGGGGATATCATGTAGTTTGAGGATCACTCATGTGGGGAGCAGGGATCAGTGGATGCCCGATAACTTGAGGATCATTCTTGTGGGGAGCAGGGGATCAGTGGGTTCCAGATAACTTTGCTCATTATTAATTATGATGAGTTTTTTTTTGTTGCACAAAAATATGACCACGGTGCAACTATTCAGTGACGTCTCGAACAATATAACATTATATAAAAAAGTTCCTCATATCAATTTGTTCAACTGTGATCAGAGGCACATGATCATATTTTACTTATATGGTCAACAAATTAGAGAGGATATTAGAAATTCAATGCCTGGGAAAAAAAATGGTCGACATAAACTACCAAAAATCCTAGCGGATTGCTTGAATTTTACCACCCTTTGTCGAAACGAACTTAAGATTGTTAAGCGTATCGTGACGACGGTTAGATTGTTGGGTGTATCGTGACGACGGTTTGATTGTTGGAGGTATCGGGACGACGGTTAGATTGTTGGGCGTATCGTGACGACGGTTTGATTGTTGGAGGTATCGGGACGACGGTTAGATTGTTGGGCGTATCGTGACGACGGTTTGATTGTTGGAGGTATCGGGACGACGGTTAGATTGTTGGGCGTATCGTGACGACGGTTTGATTGTTGGAGGTATCGGGACGACGGTTAGATTGTTGGGCGTATCGTGACGACGGTTTGATTGTTGGAGGTATCGGGACGACGGTTAGATTGTTGGGCGTATCGTGACGACGGTTTGATTGTTGGAGGTATCGGGACGACGGTTAGATTGTTGGGCGTATCGGGACGACGGTTAGATTGTTGGGCGTGTTGTGACGACAGTTTGAGAAGAGAATCATAAATTTTTTCTTCCTCGTTTAGGGATACATTTTTTTGAGTCCATAGTTTATTATTTAGCTTTTAAATATCAATAATTTTTCACATCTAGTAAGCTGAAATTTTAAAAGCAACAACTGGGAGCATTTTGTTTGCGGCCGCACTATGACTAGCATTAAGGGACCTATGAATTATACTTTTGTACTAATAAATAAGATGTGTCACCATTCCGATATATTACAAATGCATCGTTTTCATTCGAAGTATGTGATAAAAAATAACTCTTACTCAAATGATATATGCCTCTGATTAGCATTTTAATGGTATTCAAATGGTTCATCGATATGAATACGAGCAATGAGTTTTCGTTACTTCGCGTTTCAATTTTTCTATCTATTCCTGAACGATTCGTCCCTCATAATTATAACTTTATCATCCGCTACTATCTCATAACATAAAGACACAGAAGCCACTCCATCATTCCGTCTAGAGGAGCCCAGGGTGTGTTTCAAGCACCGACACACGAGAGTGTGTTTCAAGCACCGACACACGAGAGTGTCTTTCAAGCACCGACACACGAGAGTGTGTTTCAAGCACCGACACACGAGAGTGTGTTTCAAGCACCGACACACGAGAGTGTGTTTCAAGCACCGACACACGAAACCCGCATCATTTTCTTACACTCCAAAGCTGCTTGTAGAGTTCCAAGATACTGTTCCGCCTGTCGCTTCTCTTTCTAGCGGGGTAGATGACGTAGGCTACGAGGTGGCAAGACTGTTACATCGTAAGGTGAATCCAACTCAAACACTCACAAATGAGAAAAAAATAATTATGTCCTGCTGACGCCCCGATTTTTTCTCAAATTAAAAGAGTAATACCTGAATCTGTGTCACATTCCTCAACAGGGAATCTTTTATCAGGCAGTCAAACAAAGATCAGTAATATTAATTCGATTTGTAATCATCTTGTATAATATGTTGACAGTCTAATCGATTGCCAAGTTCCACATAAACGTCCAGGATATAAAAAATGAAAAGAAGTGCATGGAAAATAAACAAGTTTCAATATTTCAAATTCTGAAATATCTTCAATATGTAAAAAGGAATGATGCATCCTATAATATTGTTATGATTTCAAAATGAAAACAAAATCCATAGTATTAATTTACATAGCATGAATCTAATGTTACAATTTTGAATAAGGTAAAAAAAATTGAAACGATAAATTCAAATATTCATAATTATGCATCGGAGTTTAAGGTGACAAGTTAATTGTTTAAGCCAATGCTTTTTGAAAAGGCTATGAATGGTTGTCATTTTATATCTGCTCATGATATTGCCTACTGCCATTGCTGAGTTTCCCACTAGACCGATCCTAGTCGAAATCAGGGAACTTCGTTCGATTTCGAATTCTGCAGACCAGTGATAAAGTACCTATCATCCTAGTAGTATCATCCTAGTATATGAGAGGGTATCGCAAGTCATTGAGAATATTAGAATTAACGCAACGAGGTGTAATTTTATAACAATCAAACCTGTTGCATTTAATAATTGATTTGACATAAGACAATTTGACCCCTCGAACGCTGTTTTACATCATTTTCAAGCCCCGACTGTGGAGTAGGTGGAGATATCCCGTAACTCAGAAACACTGCGCACAATCAAGACTAGGTGGAGATATCCCGTTACTCAGAAACATTGCGCACAAAAAAGAGTAGGCGGAGATATCCCGTAACTCAGCAACACTGCGCACAAATAATTTGTCATCTAGGCTTTTTCAAACCAGGATTTGGTAGCAGCTTCGCTGTGACACTTTGCCTTGCACTCTGACTCAAAGTGTATACGGTACAACTTTACCTCCAAGTATCTACGATATAACTTTATTCGAATTCGGACATTTCAAGTCGTGCAATTCATGCAAGTTTGCTTGTATTGATTCCTGGGTTCCAAGCCCACAAATTCTCGCCCTAAACCGCTTTATCAAGATTGGGATGTGCTTTTTCAAGTCCAGAAACAATCAAACTACAAGGAACATTCATATTTTGATTGATTAAACACGTAATGCTTTTTCACGTCCATTCCTATTCAAGAACTCTTAGATTTGTTTCATTCACAACTCCGTTCTGTTCCCTGAGGTAGATCTTTGTTGTATCACATGAATAATACATCGGTCTATGTTATTCAGTTTCCTTGCTGAAATGCATTGTTGACATTTACTCACAGTTTGGTTATCATAACAGGAAACGAAACTAAAAAGAGTGTCTCGACAAGGAAGATTTTCAAGGTGAGTTCAGACAACGAATGTGTTGACGATTGAAGGTCTCTTACTCAGACTGTAGGAAAGGAAAGTTTTAAAGACGAGGGGGAAGTTGAAACAAAAAACATTTATATGAAAAACTCACGAAAATATAGTAGAGCAAGACATGTTACATTCATTGAGATGTTTATACCCATCCTGAATTAGAATAAAAACTTCACCCGATCAATCATAGAATAAACCAATGCCTTGATTTGTAACACGTTGAAATATTAGGTTCTACACAAAGTTAGGATTATCAAATAGACCCCAAGGTGACGACTGGCTTCCCATGCTTGCCGAGTGTACCTTAGATGCCCTAGGCTACGATTGTCGTTTTATAAGCAAATACTCTTACAGTCCATGAGATGTGAAATACATTTTTAATCGTGATAGGTAGAGTTGAACGATATCATAGTTAGTGCTCCGCATTTTTACCCTAGATTTAGAAACAAATCATATCAAACTATTAAAATGTCTATCTATGATGATCTATTTTAAGACTATTTCTCCAAATGATTCAGATAACTTATTTCAAATATAATTCAGCTTCATGAACAGCGTCATATAACATCTCCTACAGCAACAAAATATTATAAAAAGTGAACCCCATTATACTGAGTGGAACGCGTTAACTGACTAACCTTAATTTTCCCTAAAAATGTTAAGAAAACGGCCAAGCTTCACCAAAATACCGGGTACTGAAGAAAGAAGATTCGGAGTCGAGAAGTCCTGGTGAGGATAGGGAGTGAGGGGACAGATAATGGGGGTCAACCTCCCTATTATCGGCACTCGATGATGTACGGCTTAAGGATGAGGCTTCTTTCATGAAAGGAAAGCTTTCAGGCGACTAGTTACGAGGCGATGGAGAGGTGGCGCTAATTTACTTTTGTTGATGGCTGTCAGGCGGTGATGGTCAGACGGAGCTAATTAGCTCCTGGAGAAGATACTGTGAAAGTGACTGAAAGATGGCGCTGAATTGATCTGGGAGACGGCTGCCAGAAGTCAACAATGGATCGACGATTTTTTTTTACCAGATCAGGTCTCAATCGTTTTGCAGACGGCGGGTCGCAGTTTCTTCGCAGACGATAAATTGAATATTCTCAAAATGTGTCACAATAAAGGTCCAACTTAATTCCGGCCACCCAATACACGTCGAAGCATTTGTGTTTCAGCAGGGCATTGTCATGCATAAATCCTGTCATCCTTTGCTGATTAGATTACCTAAAACGTAAACTATGGAGTGTTTGTGTCACACTGTTCCGCAATTAAGAAAGGAGGAAAATAGGAGACCGGGTCTGAGTCGGAGAGGAAGTGCCGAGTAAAATACTACCGTGACACTTTGATAAGACACGTGTTTATGTGTTACAAATGTACACCCTATGTCCCGATGATTTAAAATTGGGTAATTATGACCATGCAATTGAAGCGCGTTGTACTAAAATCAACAAGGCAAAATGTTACAGAGTATTGAGCTCTCGAGTTTGTTACTATCCTTCCAACATTTTTATCGACCCATAATACCATACTCTCATTTTTCGTCCCATTCGAGGCATTCCATGCTATTGTGTGGCATGGCTACTGATCTTGTATGTGCCGTATAATACAGTATGCATTAGCATGTCTTATGGCAAGCTGCTCTCCTTACCGTCCGATCAGCTCTTTGTGGATGCCGGGACGGGAGCCGAGATGAACGGATGGGGGACAGGCGGCCATCCCATGGCAATACTAGAGCTGCATTCCCATGAGAATGCTTGAGCTGCATTCCCATGGGTGGATGTGCCTGCCCACAGCGATGCCTTGCATTTGGAAAAATAAATCTGGGGATTGTGAACAGTTTTACTCTGGGTTTATAGTATGGGCATATAAACACTCCTCCAATACCGATATCTTTTGGTTGTGTTGTGGTCTTCCCTGGTGTTTTTTTTTGTGATTTTTAGCAGTTTGAGGCCCGGATGAGCGGAGGGGAAGATTGGTAAGCTTCAACTCTTTGCAGAGAATGGAATTGAATCCCTCAAAGCATGAATGATCAGCATTTTTATATGCGCTTGATTTAGCTACATTTAGTATGTGCCCCTGCAAATGAATTTTGTTGTTACTGTGGAACATACTGCGAAAAAGCAACAATGAGCAAGTAATAATGAGCAAGTAACAATGAGCAAGTAACAATGAGCAAGTAACAATGAGCAAGTAACAATGAGCAAGTAACAATGAGCAAGTAACAATGAGCAAGTAACAATGAGCAAGTAACAATGAGCAAGTAACAATGAGCAAGTAACAATGAACAAGTAACAATGAGCAAGTAACAATGAACAAGTAACAATAAACAAGTTACAATGAGCAGGTAACAATGAGCAAGTAACAATGAACAAGTAACAATGAGCAAGTAACAATGAGCAAGTATCAATGTGCAAGGAACAATGAACAAGTAGCAATGAACAAGTAACAATGAGCAAGTAACAATGAGCAAGTAACAATGAACAAGTAGCATCGAGCAAGTAGCAATGAGCAAGTAACAATGAGCAGTAACAATGTGCAAGTAACAATGAGCATGTAACAATGATCAAGTAACAATAAGCAAGTAACAAACAATAAGCATGTAACAATGAGCAAGTAACAATGAGCAAGTAACAATGAGCAAGTAACAATGAGCAAGTAACAATGAACAAGTAACAATGAGCAAATAACAATGAGCAAGTAAAAATGTTTAATGCATCATCATTGCATTAGGCAAATGTCCGCTTACACCACTGATATAAAAAAATGAAAAAAGTATATCAAGAGATACCCGGCTGTTCTAAACGTATTTAAGTTGTCAAGAACCCGCCCTACTTATTTTTCTGTATTCACGTCACGACCATTATTGATCTTTCAAGAATATTTTTCTTTCGAGTCTCCAAAACCCACTTCTGTTTATTGCCACGTGTTCCTGATGCTGCATATAATGATCTGGGCCTCGGTTCAATAACAATTTCTGACTCGGGCCTCCAAATTATTGCATTGCCCATTACCGATAGAACGTGACGGATGGACAGACGGACAGAGGAACACGTACTTCTTCACAACAAAGACTGACAAAACTCAGTGGGCAATGATGGTGTATCGTTAATTGTATAAAAGAATACAGTTTTTAATAATTAATTGTAATCTAAAATATTATTTTGATATTTAGCTGTACGTTGAGATTAGTTAACGCTTCTTACAAGTGAATTGTGTTAGAATTTTTTAGCATAATGGATTATTAAACAGTCTCTATGAGTTACAGTGAAACAAATTCATTTTAATGTTAATTTGAAATATCCTTGACACATTTTTTTAAATTTTCACGACGAATTACGAGTTATCAATAGTAATAAAAACAGACAATAGCAAATACATTTATTCAAAACCACATGTAAAGTAGAATAATCAATTCCTGCTAAATATAACTGAAATTAAACACACATGTAAATACAATTAATTAAAACACAGTCCGAAATCTGATAAAAAAATACGTGAAACAACTATTTAAAAATGAATTTTCATCCGGATTTTAAACAATATTACCTGATTTTGAAAATGTTCAATAGATTTTTTTTTTCAGTTTTTTATTTTCAAATCTTCGTGTGATTAAATTTAATTTATTAACAAGTTATGATATTTTCCGTCATATTTATGCGAATTGTTTGCATCAATTATTTAGAAACAATTCAAACATCATTGTAGTCTCACGTTTGCTTTAACGATGACTTGATGCAAATGATATTTATATAGTTTTTCTACGTTTTGAAACGTTTACGAAATTTTGCCCTATTTGTATTTTCACTAACTCAGATTCCGTTGTATTTCTTTTTTTTTATCAGATAACTTTTATTTAACTCGAAAAAAAAATTCACTTGAATAATTTCATCAAACAGTTACATATTTTTCGTTTATAGCCTCCGTTCAAATTATAAATATTAAGAAAAACTGTCGAAGCAAATAATCGTCGACTTCTAATTAAAATTTGTATTGCTTCATCCATAGGCCCGTCGTCTAGTAAGATATTTTCTGGAACAAGTAATTCATTAACTGCAAAAAAATAGCCCGAATATCTAGAAAACATTCTCATGACTTTCATGAAAAAAATACGGAATCTTTGATGGTGAGTACCAATTCATACATTCGTCGAATTCGTTTAACGGATGCAATAACAGGAACTGCCTCTACGACTCTCTCTCACCATTCTGTTCGGTGTCACTATAGATAATGCATCTCTCACGCTCTTCTCAAGCCATTCAGTTTGATGTACTCGAAGGGACTGCTTCTATTACTCTGTCATCAATACGTTTCAGTTTGATGCAATTGAAGGTACTCCATTCATAAGCCCCTCATTAATACAGTTCAGGTTGATGCAATTAGAGGGACTGCTGCTATGACGCTCTTGCATACAGAGAAAATATCCGCATAAACACAACATCGTTACAAATAACATTTTTTCTGCACTATTACTACTACCAACATCAGTCATGAACTCCTCTACATTGATTTTTTTTTCGATAACTGTACCTTGATTTAATTATAATATTTTTTTTAACCTCATATTACCTGTTTTCAGATGAGGTTAACCGCTGTTGTAATTAACGAGCTGTCTCAGTAATACCTGTTGAGAGGGGCAAGAACTAGACATGGAGGGGTTGTTCATACACTGAAGAGGGTTGCCATGGAAAAAATGTTCCTGCTGA
>SDVV010025299.1:0-12446 GCA_016164225.1 Gammarus roeselii | reverse complement strand
AAGGCTGCGTGATGTCTCCTTGGCTGTTCAACCTCTATATGGATGGAGTGGTCAGGGAGGTGAATGCGAGTGTGCTGGGTCGTGGCTTGGAACTCTTGGAAGCGAATGGGCGGAGTTGACCGTTGAGCCAGTTGCTATTTGCTGATGATACGGCCCTAGTTGCGGATTCGGAGGAGAAGCTATGTAGGCTTGTGTCTGAGTTTGGTAGAGTGTGTGAGAGGAGGAAGCTTCGAGTGAACGTGGGTAAGAGTAAAGTAATGAGATGTTCGAGGACTGTCGATGTGAGCAAAATTAGTGTCACCCTAAATGGAGAGCTTTTGGAGGAAGTTCAGTGTTTTAAGTATCTGGGCTCCCATGTGGAGAGAACTGAACTAGTGGAAACAGAAGTGAAGGAGGGAGGTAAAGTGTTGGGTGCACTGAAGAGTGTAATGAGCTGTAGGACGTTGGGGATGGAAGCAAAGAGTGTTGTTGTCCCAACTGTACTCTACGGAGCTGAGGCTTGGGGGTGAGAGCAGAGGAGAGAAGAAGGTCGAATGTTTTCGAGACGAAGTGTTTGAGGAGCATGGCTGGAGTAATGCTGAGAGACCGGATCACCAACGACGTGGTTCGAATCAGAACAGGGATGGTGAAAAAGTTTGAGAACAGTGGATTCGCGTGTACTGAGATGGTTCGGGAACATGGAGAGGATGGATGAAGGGAGATTGGTGCAAAGGGTGATGAATGCGGAGGCGAGAGGTCGCAGGCCTAGAGGTAGACCGAAGCTTGTGTGGTTGGATGGTCTGAAGCAGGCGTTGGGAAGAAGAGACATGAATGTGGAGGTGGCGAGAGAGCGTGCAATGAACAGGCGTGAGTGGAGAATGGTTGTGAATGGTTGATTTTGACGCTGCTCTGATGTGCTTTCCCGCCCTTGGCATCCTGCTGTCGGGATGGTCTTGGGTGGGGGGGGGCCCGGCCATTATGACGCGGCGGGGTAAAAGTGAAAACTGTCGGGCCCTGCTGCTGACGACGGTTCCTCGGTGCATTCGGGAACCAGAATGTAAGTGGAGGGGCTACCGGCCGGACCCTTTAGTACAAAAGGGCTAAGTTGTGTGAGTGTGAGCGTATGAGGGTGTGAGTTGCGCCTTGCCGTCGGCCACCCCCCTTTTTGGGGGATGCGGCCTAGTGTCTGTATCTGTATCTACCTACTTATAGACCAGCGTCCAGATTAGGTATTACATCATCTGGCTATCAGTCGGCGTCCATTTGGCCTGCAATCATTCAGGCAGCCCAATTTCATCTCTAGCTTTCAACTATTTCGTCTCCCTCAGCATATAGCTAGTTGTGCAAGAATTTTGAGAACGCTATTTTCTGGGAGGAAGTGAGAAAGGTGGTACGGGAAGGATCAGATGTGGAAAGATGTAGAGGGACGGTTGATGATAGAGAGTGATCATGTACAGAAGAGGTGGGCCGAGTATCTTGAGATGGTTTTGAATGTTGAGGATGTCAGCGAGGATGACGTAGCTGTTTGTGGTGGTGCATCGACGCCGGTTTTGGGCGCAAAAATTGTTACGGCCATTACTAAGAAAGGTGCAGGATATGGTAGAGTTGATAACAGGGAAAGTCTTTAGTTTGAACGGAATTACGACTGAGTACCGAAATAGAGGAGAAGTAACGAAAGTCGAATGGTTGACGAGACTACTCAATCAGTGCTCAGTGTCAAGCATGAGGCCGACTGAGTGGCTCCGAGTTTCAGGCCGACTGAGTTTCAGTGCAAAATATATGAAAACTAATGTACCAACCCTAAAGGTCTCATTTTCTTGTGTGTAGTGGATAAGTTGTAAGGGAGTGTCCTAATCAAGAGGATTAGAGACGGTGCGGATGGTGCGATTGGCGAGGAACAGTGTGGCTTTAGGAGGAGAAGAGAGCGTGCAGATCAGATTTTTGCAGTATGAGAAGTCCGTGAGAAGTACCTTGCATACACTTGGGAAAGGCTATGTTCTGGGACTTCATGGATCGGGAAAAGGCCTGCGAAAGGGTCAACAGGGATGTATTATTGGGCATGTTTCATTTGTATGGAGGTGCCGGAATTTAGTTATGAGCGGTCCAGAGTTGCTCCGTTGGCAGCTGAGCATGTGTCAGAGTGGGAAGCAAGGTGAGAGCATGGTTCCCAGGGAAAATGGGACTGAGAAAAGGTTGAGTGGCGTCTCCCTAGCTGTTCCATCTCGACACAGACGAAATGTTCATGGAGGTGAATGCGAGTGTTTTAGACACTCTGGCGGGAGTGGCATTGAGTCAGTTGCTGTTTACGAATGATACGCACTGGCAGTAGATTGAAGCAGTTGTTTCGACAAGTGATGGAGAGATTAGCCTCATTTGCATTCTATGTATAGTTTACTTGTATTTAAACTTATTCCTTTGCCTCCTAACAACTCTCCCACTACGGTGTAAATTTTTTATCCTCTCGGGTGTCTAATAACAGCCAAGTTGCGCTCTCGTGTGCAACCTTGTTTCACGACTCGCGTCCTTTTTTTCGCGTCCTTATGATGTTAAGCTTGTATTTTCCACGTTGTATAATTTAATGTATATATATACTTTGAAATAAATTAATAAAGCCTTAAAGGTAAAAAATTAAGACAGTGGCGGGAGTCTGACATTTGTATCCCGATCTGTCAGATTGGTTTGGGGAGGGTCACGAGTGGGTCTTCATTAAAAATAAACTTTTTATTGATTGTTTCAATAATGCTAAATATTCACTTGATATTCTTTATTGTATTTTTTCTCAAAACATAACTAAATACCTTACTTAGAAGGATTTCTTCACGTTGAACAGAAATATTCAGTTGCAAACAATACAAAAATATCATTCAGTTACCTAATGTCTCACATTTGTTATGATATAATTAGTCACTTGATTAGTCAACAACGACATCAATGCTCCTTGCTGCCACCCGGGAAGAGCTGGGACCAAGTGGCCTGAGCACCTTAGGAGTTACTGTGCGTCTTGTGGCACTCGTGCACGCCTTTGACATTCGCAGCCGAAAGGACATTGACTTTACGCCGTAGTAAACCTTATCACTCTAATAGAATATAGCATTTGCCTAGAGCTTGATGCAGCACTAGCTGCTGGTCTGACGATCGACGCTAGAAGGACGCTGACTCCAGCGTGCTAAAAAGCCTAATCACTGTAATCGGATCCAAAAAAAATAGTGATCTATAGGCCACAGTGCTCATCACATTGCTAAGTGAAAGCGCTCTGGCCAGCAAGTACTTCTTCCTCCTTTGCGGGGCACCAAGGGTAAAAAAAAAACTTATGTATATATTGCTAAGTTTCCTCACGAATCATTACAATTGGAGTCCCAACCAGAAGTGCTTCTTTATAAAGAGCAGCCAACCGGCAGAAGCAAGATGGCACGAACTGAATGTCGGAAAATCACTTGGCTGCAAGAAGGCTGGCTGAATGCCGGCTCTCCAAATGGTGCCTGGCTGAATGCCGGCTCTCCTAATGGTGCCTGGCTGAATGCCGGCTCTCCAAATGGTGCCTGGCTGAATGCCGGCTCTCCAAATGGTGCCTGGCTGAATGCCGGCTCTCCGAATGGAGCTTGGCTGAATGCCAGCTCTCCGAATAATGTCTAGTTGAATGCCGGCTCTCCGAATGGTGCATGGCTGAAAGCCGGCTCTCCGAATGGTGCCTGGCCGAATGCCGACTCTCCGAATGATGCCTAGCTGAATGCCGGCTCTCTGAATGGTACCTGGCTGAATGACGCCTCTCCGAATAATGCCTAGTTGAATGCCGGCTCTCCGAAAGGTGCCTGGCTAAATGCCGGCTCTCCAAATGATGCCTAGCTGAGTGTCGGCTCTCCGAATGGTGCCTGGCTGAACAACGACTCTCCGAATGATGCCTAGCTGAATGCCGGCTCTCCGAACGGTGGCTGGCTGAGTGTCGGCTCTCCGAATAGTGGTTGGCTGAATGCCGGTTTGCCTAATGGTGCCTGGCTGAATGCCAGCTCTCTGAATGGTGGCTGGCTGAGTGTCGGCTCTCCGAATGGTGGTTAGCTGAATGCGGGCTCATCGAATGGTTGCTGGCTGAATGCCAGATAACTGAATACTAAATGGTTTATTGTTAGGTGTATAAGGTGTATCCACTCTGAGCCTGGACTACAGGTCCCGTCTAAACAGCGTGGAAGCCCATAGGCATGGAGTCAATAGGCTTCAGCTCTTTCCGTTTGAAGAGGCTATGAAGATGACGCATTTATTAACATTGTGTTATGTTTTTAATAAAAGAGAAAAGCCCAATGCAATAGTCGAAGTTAGCTGAAGAATCTCATTTGTTGTGCAGACTGCGAACATTCTTGTCTTCTCGATAATAATGACGTCTCATTACAGTGTTTGTCATGCTACATGTGTTTCCGTATAGTGTGTTCTGCATCATAAAAACTCATCCAAACGGACATCATCTCTGAGGTTTCCCCACAGTTGCGTCTCTGCTGTCTTGCCTGCACCAGCTGCGCCAGGAAAATAGCCGACTTGAGGAAAGTGTTACGGCACTCTCTGCTCGTCGGGACCATCTTCTTGCCGTCAACGCCCGCCTCTCGGTGCCCCTCGGTCCTCCACACGCTTCACCTCCCTCCGCACCCCCCTCCTCCGCCTCCTCCCCGGTGCCTGAAGTGGGGCACAACACATCGTCTTCCTCAGTTGCAGGAGGCGGCGTTCATAGTGCACACCACCACGCTGCTTCTGTAGGCGGGATATCTGTGTCCAGTATCCACGGTGGGGGGCACCATCACGTCGGGCTGGGAGGCGTGACCTCTCACACTACCTCTCCAGGTGAGTTGATGATTGAATATTTAAAACTCTTCAATCATAAACAAGCGGCATCAAATCCTTGTATAAGTTAACAATATACTCATCAAATCAGAAGTAACCTCTGCGTCAAATTTGTACCTCACGGACTAAGATGCTATAATCTCTGGGAAGGAACGCAACTCGCCTCCAAGTTTTTAATTCTACACACGCGCATCATAAGGATACGGGAATAAATTATCTGTGTGTTTTTCTTGTTTGATTTTATTTCATGCGAACATTTATTTTCATAGCCTTTCTTCTAACGCATACGACACCTTTGCCATAGGTATCTGTTAGGCTCACGGGCTGCGCGGAGTCACGGCAAAACGGGTGGTGAATACCCTTATTTCTCATCAGACTCGCACCTTTTTCACTCTTCACTACATCTCATTTTCTCCCCAGCCCAAATGAATACACCGATACAAAGCTGAAACATCCAGAAAAAGAGATAGCTGATGGCAATGTGCACCTCACACTCCTCTCATGCACATACACGCAAACAAACTTAGCTCTTGGGCGCTAAAGATAGCTGATGGCAATGTGCACCTCACACTCCTCTCATGCACATACACGCAAACAAACTTAGCTCTTGGGCGCTAAAGATAGCTGATGGCAATGTGCACCTCACACTCCTCTCATGCACTCACACGCGAACAAACTTAGCTCTTGGACGCTAAAGATAGCTGATGGCAATGTGCACCTCACACTCTTCTCATGCACCCACACGCAAACAAACTTAGCTCTTGGGCGCTAAAGATAGCTGATGGCAATGTGCACCTCACACTTCTCTCTTGCACTCACACGCAAACAAACTTAGCTCTTGGGCGCTAAAGATAGCTGATGGCAATGTGCACCTCACACTCCTCTCATGCACTCACACGCAAACAAACTTAGCTCTTGGGCGCTAAAGATAGCTGATGGCAATGGGCACCTCAACTCGCATAAAAACTTAGCTCCTGGGCGCTAAAGGGTCCGCCAGGACCCGACAGCACACACTTTGGGTCAAGAGTGAGGTCCGATATCAATGTCAGCAGCAGAGCCGAAAGTGTTAACTAGTATACTCCAGCTACGTCATAGTTACCGGGCCCTCCTCAACCCACGTTCATCCCGTTTTTTAACGTGACGCCAAAGGTGGGAAAAGGACAGCAGGCCTCCGTCAAACTCATCGACTCCATTGCACGCTCTCATCGCCTACCCATTGCACGCTCTCTCGCTCCCTGCACAATTATCTCTCCTCTTCTTAACCCCTGCTTCACGCTATCCTCTTGAGTTGAAACTTTCATCGTTATCGCCTTTGCCCTTATACATCGTAGCAATGCAAATACTGTGCTATTCAATCGGCACCACGACCGACGCAAAACACTGATTCAGTAGTCTCATTGAGGATTACGACCATAGTAACTCCACCACTTCCTTGGCAATCAACGCCGTCCAAACCAGGAGCTTCCCTACTTTCATCGCCCCTACCGCCTCCAGCACCTCTTCCTTAGTAATGTCCGTATGAAGTCTTGCTCTAAGACTGGCATCCGTGCACCACTACCCACTGCAACTATGTCAGCCTCTCTGCATCCTCATCATTGAACAACAACTCATTCTACTTTCTCTTTTCGCTGTTTGTTCTACACTGAGTGCAGATCTGATGCATTGGATTCCTATTTCCTGTCTCGTCTTCATCTTCCCTTTCTGTAGGTGTTGGGGGTTGCATTTCCCCCGGCACTTAATGGACGACGGCAAATCCTTGGGGCTCTTGAGAAGGGCATGTCGAGTGAGAACGCTGCTAGCTGTCATCCTGGGAAGCTGAGACCATATGGCCTCAGCGCTGTATGGGTTCCTGTACCTCTTGTTGCACCCGTGCTTAACTTTGAGATTTTCCTCGTAAAGGACATTGACTTTACCAAAAAGTAAGATGTATCACTCGGATTTATTAAGAAAATTGTCTATAGCCTCGTCACTCCAATCTAATCTGGACACATGCAAAATTATACCACCAATCCCGTGTCACGTTGCACTTTATCAAATGACCCACGGGCTCATTATATAGTACAATTCACTTGTGGATGTCGTTGGGAAGCTGATAGTATAATTCACATGTGGATGACGCTGGGAAGCTGATGGTACAATTCATCTGTGGATGTCGCTGGGGAGCTAATAGTACAATTCACATGTGGATGACGCTGGGAAGCTGTACAATTCACCTGTGGATGTCGCTGGAGAGCTGATAGTATAATTCACACGTGGATGCCGCTGGGAAGCTGATAGTACAATTCACATGTGGATGTCGTTGGGAAGCTGATAGTACAATTCACCTGTGGATGTCGCTGGGAAGCTGATAGTATTATTCACCTGTGGATGTCGCTGGGAAGCTGATAGCACAATTCACAAGTGGATGTGTTCACTAGAAAACCTTAACACTCTAATCTAATCTGATCACATGTGAATGTAGCTGGGAAGCTAATTGTACAATTCACATGTGGATGTCGCTGGGACGCTGAGAACAATATAACTTCCTCTGACTCTCAGGAGCTAAATAATCAAAGTATTCCTGGTTTTAATATCTTTTTATGGAGCCAAGTACCAGCTTGTGATGTGAAAGTTTACACTGTCCGAAATACTAATTAATTGACAAATAAATGTAGCCCTGAAGATAACCTGCCCGGTGTATGACTTGGGCACTTGAGCGACCGTCCATATGTTGGTCGAGTAGTGGAGGAGAAAGTCATATTTATAAGCACTGCATCTGTTGTCTCGGATTGTGAAGGAAGGTGTATGACTGCTGCATCTGTTGGCTCAGGTAGTGGACGAGGTGACCGACCCCAATTAGCAGACGTATGACTGTTGCATCTGTTTGTTCAGGTAGTGGAGGAGGTGACCTTATTTAGCAGGTGAATGACCGCTGCATCTGTTGGCTCAGGTAGCGGAGGAGGTGGCCCCAATTGCCACCCTTCACCTGCCACCGCTGCAGGGGTTGGCAGCCTCCACCTTCATCACGCCATGGCCCACCATCCACCACACCACCATAGCTCTTCCACCACTGGCAATAGCCCTCCGTCCGCCACCGGACCTGCCCCTTCTCCAATACAACCTCAGGTCCCTGTATCGTCTTCCCATCACCACCACCAGCCACACGTTCCTCCACATCACCACCTCCCCACTACCGGGAGCAGTCCAATCATGTCCCACACTGCGACTGTGTTGAACACTTCCCCCGGTGGTGGAGGGCAACACCCCGCCCCTCCTCCCCCTCACGGTGGAGGTGGCCAGCCACCTCAATCACATCAGCATGGGGGGCCTCATGGGCGACAACAACAACAACAACAACAACCTCCGACCCGTCATCCCTCGGGTGAGCTAGGCGAAGGTTGTAACAAGTAGTCGCTCTTGGCTACGCATAGATTACGTTCACACATGAGGAATAAACTTTTGGTGTGAAACCATACGGCGGAAGGCACCTGCATTGTTGAACAGCGTCTTAATAATTTAATACAGTAATGAATAATATAATACAAAAAATTGATAATTTAAAACAATAACTAAGTTATTTAATAAAACAAGTAAAATATATACAAAAGCAATGAATCATTTTTAAAATTACTTCGCCCGGGTTCCGCGAGGTACGGTGAGACAAAATATATTGAACCTTTGTTAATTTAGTTCTATGTCCAGCCTGCGGCCCGCAACCGAATTGAACCTCTGCTGTATCGATTGTTGTTGCATTGATGCAAGCAGTTGACATTGGTTTGCAGGTGTTGCGTATTGCAGAGGCGTGAGCGCGGTCTCGCATGCCTAACTAATGGCAATTTGTCGAAGGTATTGTGTCACCAAATGGCTATCACACGCGGTAAAATGAGGCTCAAATCAAATTACACGATGTTGTTATTACTGGCGCAACACAGCTGTATCAAACGTCTCATTACTGCCTGGTGACTGGGTGATTGCTGCTTCTGATTTGTGTACTGGAATGCTTTCTATCGTAGGCATTCTTCTGACTAAAAGTTTGTGGTCTTGTTGTGAAAGGCTCCCAATGTCCAATGTGAGGCAGTAGTGGCAGCCGTCAGGTTCAAATAAATTTCCGGAAAGCGTGCGGCTCATTTCGTTCGTGTTAAGCTGACTTCGGTTAAAGTTTCTGGGATTTGATGAACTGCAGCTTTTTTTTCTCATATGCTCACAGATTTTTCGCTGCCTTCAATAAAGAGCTAACATATCTCTTTTGGTCTTGAATGATCTTACATCTGACCACAATCTGATTCTGGTCCTTCCTTGGTGTAGGAGGCGGCGGGAGCGGGCCACCACCGCCCCCTCCACATCACCGCGGAGGATCGCCCCACGATCGCAGGCTGCCTCCCCACTCGCCGGTGGAGAACGGGGGAATGGACGGTCCTGATTACCCTTCGGCGGGTAGCAAAGGGGGCGGTGCGGGAGCAGCGTATCACCGTGGTGGTTCAGGGGGAGGAGGAGCGGCTACAGCAGGGCAGCCACACTCACCCTCTATGATGCCACCTCATCAACCACCTCCACAGCACTTACGGTGGGTTGCCAGCCTGACTGAGAGGCTGTGCTCATGTTTCATCAACTGTATTAACATTTTCTTCAAAAAAAATTCTATTGTTGCAATTGTTTGAAACATTTCATCCTCACTTCAATTGGTACCTATAGTAATAATAATATCATGCCATAGGACCGTCGTGTTCGAGTGGTTAGCGTGTGCGACTGCAGTGCCAGACTCTGGTGCTGCATGTCGCGAGTTCGAGCCCCGGCAAAGATACGGCGGTCTTGTTGCGGGAAGATTGGGTGACTCCCCACTCTGTGTCAGCCTAATGTAGCCAACCTCCTAATTAGAGGGAAACGGCTGTATGTCTATACATACACACATCATGTCATTGTACTGACCAAACTTGTCCGTTTATTTCTTCTTGGCATAACGATTGCACGTCACGCGCCACTTTCCCGCTCTGATACGAATCACATCACGGACACACACATACACTAGGCCGAAACCCCCAGGAATGGAGGTGGCCGACGACTAGGCGCACCTCACACTATCATACACTTGCCCAACTTAGCCCTTTCGCGTTAAAAGGTTTGGCGGGAAGACCCCGCAACATACAAAATGACTGGCAAGCGTTTCACACTCGATATAACGCGCAATTCTTTCACGTTTTGGGTTGTCGAAGAATGGAACAACTTCCCGCGGAAGTTGTGAACAGCGATACAATCGAAACGTTTAAGTCACGGCTCGACAAATTCTATCAAAATCGCCTTTAAATTGCTCCCATCTATAGCACTTTCACCAGAATATTCGTGAAAATTGGTGTCAAGCATTGTCACCCGTACGGTTAAATTAGTGCCCGGCATTAGCACTAGCACGGTAAAAAAAGTGCCCGGCATTGGTACCTGCTCGTTGTAAAACGGTGTCCAGCAATGACACCGTTCCGCATTGGTTTAACGAGGGATGAAACTATGACAATCTCAGATCAACACCGTGGCCGGTGGCTTCCTCTTCAGGTGCTGATTTGAGATATTTCGAGTAACATCGTTAAATGCTATTTCCATCTACAAACTTTTCCTTTCTTGATCTATTAAAACAGAAAATACACAGACACAAGATGCTATCTTAGATGTTCTACTTCAGAACTAATCTTCTTACTGTCAAAAGGCAACCCAGATTGGGCCACAAGTTCTGTTGCTGTTTTCTTTCACTTGTAAATACTTGTAAACACTCTGGGTCATAAGTGCCATCCGAGATCAGTGTCAGTAGAGAGCTCGACAGAGGTGCTGGTTTACCCCATGCCGCGCCAGTCAAGGTGAGTGCCCCCGCTCCCCCCAGCCACCACCATCCCGTTTCTCAACGAGATGCCAAAGGCGGGAAAGCACATCAGGGCAGCGTTAAAATAATCCATTCACAACCATTCTCAACTCACGTCTATTTATTGCATGCTCTCTCGCTATTCCCACACACGTGTCTCTCCTTCCTAACGCCTACTTCACACCATCCATTCAACCAAACCTGTGTCTATCTCATGGGATACGTCCACTCACCTCCGCTTTCATCACCCTCTTCACCGAGCTCCCTTCATCCATTCTCACCATGTGCTCGAACCATCTCAGAACACGCGAATCTACTGTCTTCTAATTTTTGCACCATCCCTGCTCTAATTTGAGCTACTCGTTATTGATCCTGTCTCTCAGCGTCACTGCAGCCATTCTCCGCAAACATTTAATCTCGGAAACATTCAACCTTCTTTTCTCTTCTGCTCTCATCCCCCCAAGTCTCAGATACGTAGAACACAGTTGGGACAACTACCTCCTCATACAACCTCTGTTTGCTTCCATACTCATCGTCTACAGCTCATTATACTCTTCAGTGCACCCAACATTTTACTTTCTTCCTTAATTCCCGACTTCGACTCAGTTATCACTAATTCAGTCTTCTCTACATCACATATCAATGTATTACTTCGTTGATGATGAATATATACCCAACATTTTACAACCGTCCTTAATTCTCGACTTCGACTCAGTTTCCACTAGTGAAGTCTTCTCTACATCACATCAATATATTTCTTCGTTGTTGACGAATCTATCAAGGAATTTAAAATAATAATGATGTCTCCGTTGCTCTGCACTTGTGTACAGAGTTTTTAATTTAATTGTCGTACAATAAAGTCTTTTCGAGCTTAACCTGTGCCGCATGTTGACATAATACAGGCTTCGTTACTTTGGAAGTTCAAGGTGCATGTATGATACATTGTTGGCCAGTTTTCTCTCGCAGGTGCCAGCATGAAAGATTGTTGCCAGTTTTCTCAGGAAGGTGCAAGTATGATATATTGTTGGCCAGTGTTCTTCCGCAAGTGCAAGTATGATGAATCGTTGGCCAGTATCCTCCCGAATGTGCAAGTCTGATGAATTGTTGGGCAGTATTCTCCCGCTAGTGCAAGTGGGATGGATTGTTGGGCAGTATTCTCCCGCTAGTGCAAGT
The DNA here is from genome assembly GCA_016164225.1 of Gammarus roeselii. Classification (NCBI taxonomy): domain Eukaryota; kingdom Metazoa; phylum Arthropoda; class Malacostraca; order Amphipoda; family Gammaridae; genus Gammarus; species Gammarus roeselii. The sequence goes on along the minus strand of SDVV010025299.1, from coordinate 649 downwards.
ATGAAGGATTGTTAGCCAGTATTCTCCCGATGGTCTCCTGAAGCTTTCTGCTAGACGCACTGTTGTGAGAAGTCACGGCGGCGCGCCTCTAACCTCAGCAATTCGAAAATATACACATTAGTTGTTCTTTTGCGAAAACTGTTGAGGAACTGTCATCATAATATTTATTTCGGTTTCTCAAATCTAATTTTGCAGTCACTCCCCCGCTGGAGGTCTCTACCACTCATCCCTTAGTCCGTCTTCCGCTCCCCACTCCGGCATGCTGAACCCCTCCTCCTCCCTCTCCGGAGGCGGGCGGCTCGTCCACGGAGCCCAAGGAGGTGTGGGTCCGTCGGGAGGTGGTGGTGGGGGAGGAGTGTACCAGATGGTCTCTCCACCCCCCTCACACCACACCTCTCTTTCTCATCACACCGGCCCCTCTGCTCAGGTGCGTGCTGTCTTCGTGGCCTAGGCATGATAGGATATTTAGTTGGAATGACTATGTATGTGGTGCTCACCTAACATACATCGCGTGTTTGACAGGTTGTCCGTTTATCTGTCATTGACTCCGGTGCATTGAAAAGCCTTGGAACTCTAATCTAATCTTATCTGTGTTTGTGATTTCTTCGGCGGTAAGTATGCTTACTAAAATTGAATTTTATAGCTCCAA
>SDVV010025298.1:0-12446 GCA_016164225.1 Gammarus roeselii | reverse complement strand
GGTGTGACTGAGGAACGCTATGAATGTTCGCTGTTAAAAAATGGTACCGTAGGTAGGTAGTCGAAACAACTTGGGGCTGATAAGGCAGTTGGCGGAGAAAATAGGGGTTGATCTGACGTTAGCTATAAAAGAATTTAGCGCCAGGAATAGCGACCCATCGAACACTGCACAAAAAGCTAACGCCGGCTACAAATCATTATTATTTCAAAACGTCGACTGGGTGAGTTTCATAAAGCTGTTAGCTGTTGAAAGATAACATGATAAAATAGTTACAAGTTTGTATCTGATATATAACATGAAACAAGTTCAATCCATTAGTTAAAAACGAATTCTGCGCGATGAAGCATACATATCAACTAATTAATTTGATGCTATCAAAGCTGACTACTAAAAGTTGCAAATCAAATATTTTCACAGGAAACTAAAGATTACACATACAGTATGTTCATTTGAAGGTAAATCTTTTGTTTCTGTTTTCAATATAAGTTGTTTTGCTTGACATTTACCCACTGCAGTTGTTCGTATTTCTCATAATTTTACCTGACTGCGTATAGAAGGTCGGACTATGATGTTTTAGAACATAGAATTTGTGGAGTTTTTCTAACTCCTAACTAGCCCAGGGTTGGCCGATACACAGAACTTCGCAAGGGCAATCTGGATTACTGAGTCTTTTTAATCAGCGTAAATGCACATTTAGGTCGGATTTCCTTCCAGCAACCCTGATTAAATAAATGTTTGCAAAGCCAGTGCCCTCACAGTCCAGTATGTCACCACAGCAAAACTTGTACCTTCCAATATTTCTGGTTGACATGACCTAAAAATTATAATTTCTACCATGTTATTCCACCATTGTTAGGAAGAGAGGCTTCAGCTTCTCACCAATGGTAGAAGTTTGCCAGAATTGAGGAACAACAGTGTTTAGTTCAACTTGGAACACAGAGTAGTTACGTGATGTTCAATAGAAAGCTCAAGAGCAAACCATGCTCCCAAACTTTTTAGATTTGACAATCCTGATAGATAAATTCAAGTTTCTTGTGACTGTCTCAGTGTTGTCTTTTACCGCATTCAGATCTGACGGTTTTCGGGATTGTATGACTCGATGAAACGCGGTGGCGAAAATGTAAAGGGATGAGCTGTGATCGCGGACCAATAGAGTGATTTGAAAGCAAATGCATCAGTTAACTCCTGAAGGAAAAATTGTAACTAATTGTTAGATCGAAGGAACTCTACTATCCAGCAGATGGCTTTACTGCCTACATTACTGATCCGAATGGTGTGCACCCATTTCTTATCGTACTATTTTCCGGAGCCAGTAATCAGCAGCAGAACGAAATAGCCATGGAAAGTTCGTCGCCCGTTGTGGGGCGAAATTAAATCCATCGTCCGCGAGCGTCACAGAAGGACAAACTTTGAAATTCGTTTGCAAAGTTCATCAGATGGATTCTGATCTATTCTCGAAAGAATATGTCCTGAAATTTAATTTGTTTTAATTTGATGCCTTTAAACCTGTTGTTTCCACTTTGAACACTTTTTAAACTACCTGAAGATTCTTCAATCTCAAAAATAGGGGTGAAGAACATTGATAACCTGACATAACTGATGTATATTGGCATAATACAATTTATTCAGCCGAACTCCCCAATTTTTTTTTAGAACTATTTCGTGTCTGTATTTCCCCCCTTTGAAGGGGCTGTCATTTTCGCAGTCGATATGCTAACTCTATAAAGTTATTACGGTAATTACTTCCCAACTACCATAATATAAACACAAAACTTCCTTCCATGACTAAGATCTATGTGTTGACTTCCTTCTTTTCAAAGAATATAATAACATTGTGTTTGAACGGAGTGTATATGATGATTATAAATTATATTAAACTGAACCATAACCTTTGAATTATGAAACTTCATGTACAGTATATCCGTGTTTAGTGTATGTGTTCCAGGATTACTTTATCATTGGGAAAACTGTAGCAATTACAACGATAAGACAAGCAAAACCATGGGGCCTAGTAACCAAATACTCTTACACAGTTACTCTGGAACTATTCTCCTACTGCATGAATGAATAAAACAGTACAGTTACAAATAAAACATAAACATGCAATATTTGTACAATTTTCTCAATTACTACGGTTTTTGATATAGGTAAGGCATACTCTGACGGGAGTCAATCAAAATATAATAAACCTGAGCCAAGCAAAGTGACCTTCCATGTATCAAGACACGAGGTAAATGGATCAGAAGAATTTTCAGCTGCCTGTCACCACTGGAGCACCACGAGATGCGCATGACGTCACCAGTGTTCCGTTAAAACAATGACCCTGCGCAGCATTCTAGGGCTATTGGTTAACAATTATTCTCCGTCGTTTTTTTACATGTAGGCTGGCTGTATGAAAATGTATGGTAACTATGTGATGTTGAACCATATTTCAACCGTAATGTGGATACAACCCTATTGTGGATACAGACACTTTAAATATTACTTAGAGGTTTAATTTATATGCCAAAGCACTTGTTCAAATTTTACTTTATTCCTCCATTCACAATGATATCTCCCAGCTGAAGAGATGGTGACTCATTCAATGATATCTATAAAGTTTACCCATTTCATCACTCATATGTTTCCCGGTGTTCATAACACACACTCCTTACCACCCAATTTCAAAGTGACTCTCCTTTCCCTACTCTCGATTATATTTTATGATTTATGTCAGCAGCAAAATCGCACACCGGCGAGAAGTGGTAGGGCGGCAGCTCACGAGTAAACAGAAGCCAACACTGGCTAATGTTATCACCGGATGTAGAAGAACGAAGGATGAAGAGTGTTTATGACATATTCTGAGTCATGGCTCGTTGCTTCCAAGAGGTTATTGATCATTCTATTTGCATGACATATTTACGATGTGGTTGGGTTTCATATATTTTATACGTGATACAAATTCTTTGAAGGTGAAGTTGTTGCCGATGACATTGGAAAATCATTTCAGCATTTTTTAGCGGAAAATGACGCAAAAAATGAGATCCAGCTGAAACTCACATTACTTGAAAACTGTATATATTTTTTTCATATTCTATGTATTGCATAACGACATTATTTTGTATTTAAACGCAATATAAACATGTGTATCCATTACGACACGTAACAACTTATAACATTAAATAATGTTTGGCTTCTGCTGGTGGTGTTACATAGACAATTTATTTCAATTCCTTTATAATAGCATTTTCCAGAACTATTTGCCAAGGAAAAGTATATTTTGATGTTCATTCTGGTACCTGAATAAGCTGAGTTCAATTACTTGACTTACTTATCTGTCCCGCGAAGAAGAAATGCTTTTAATCAATCTCCCACTGCAGATAATCAACCGGTGGCCCATTGGAAACAATCGGCCCTATTTATATGAGTTATTTTCAATAGTAGCGACAGTGCAGCAGCGAACGACATGTTGACTGCAGTGTTTGCGTAAGCTGATCTCTCTTTGTGTTTTCATCAGTTCCATGTAATGTCAGATTACGGCTTGAGGAGGATTCGTGAATTACGGTTTGTGGAGGACTCTAATCCCACGAGATCAGACACCTAGTGTCGACCGACCCAAGCCTTGCCTCTATTGTTCCCGCACCATGGCTGTCGCTGGCTACTCAGGACAGATGGGATGAGCCCTCATGAGAAAAAATATGAATCAATATTTAGTATCAGATGGGCTTTGACAAGATTTTACTATATTGCAATCAAAGTCACCCTTTCGACGGATTTCTTTGAACAAGTATACAACGCATTCAAAAATTGCTTCTTCATATAAGAAGAAATCGACATTGGAGATAGATCACTGCTGGAACATATGGTTAGGTGTCAGCCAAATGTTACTACGCCGTCAGAAACTATATTTTTCTTTAATGATGTAATGAAATCCAAGTTTTGGTACACCCTCTTCTCATAAGTTCTCGGATTCAAGCTTTGTTCATAAACTGGTTGTTTGCTCAGGCTGTAATCTCAGTGAATAAATGAACGGCCTCTGAAACGTTGGCAGGACTATATGAGTACACGGAGAGGAATTTTTGTTTATGATATATTGCAGGTCGTAAAAAGTAGGATGTTTTATCATTACGCAGATAATTACCAGGCTCGAATAGATTAATACTACAGAGTCATTGTTTGCACCAGTTGGGGCCATACATGGCTCCCAGTGCACGTTTACGACGTAAATGAATGAACCGTAAAATGACCCTATGTTTCAATCTGTGTTGTTACTCAATTACAGGTTTGTACCTTTGTGATATTATTTTAGCTTATGCACAAACTATCCGACTCAAACTGTCGTTATTTAATTTTTATGTGTCATTGCATAAGCAGGGATTTTTATACCGATCATTTGGGACTTGAACAACGACAAATGATCGCCTTGTTTATCACCGTGAGACTTAGATCTCTAACATACTTTAATTTGATTTGTCTTGGGAAACCGCGACACCTGAAGCATTTATACAAAGGAAAAATCGCAAATAAATATAATTGAATAAAACGAGCTTAGCATCCATTCTTTTTATATTGAGTCATACATCGGCAACTGTAACCCGACCTTGTTTGAGAAAGTATCCCAACCGTAGCACACAAAGCCGACCAATATTGAACTTCAATCGGGTCGTGTCGAACCAAATATTTTGTGATCCGCCTTTTCCGGACCGATACCAAATAGTTCTTGGGACTCTGTTGAAGGAATATAATGTGCAGTAGAAGATCTTGGAGTGGCGATGATTCGCAATATTGTATTTGCAACTTCTGCCTTTGATGGTGGGGGAGAACGATCCCGGATAGTCCAGAGACTTTGTTGGCTAAATAGAATGCGCAGAATAGCAGCGTGGCGGGCAGCTCGAGATATTGTATTGGCAACTTCTGCTTAGGATGGTGGGGAAGGCAGATTTCAGAACTCTGATGGTCAACATGGCTAGTGATGATGTGTGACAGAGCGTCGTCAAGTGGCAACATTTGTACGTCTCTAAACGATGCCTTGTTGACTGGCTTACCCCGATCAAGTTCAGTATAAGGCAATGTAATTTTCATTGCTGACGAACGTGGCCCCAAAAAGAAACCGACTAAACGACTTAGTGGATTGAGGCATTCAGAGTAAATTTGAATAATTTATGTAGGGCAGGAATAAAATTTAAATAATGATAGGTGCAGACATTCATGATATGACCCTGTGGTTCCATCAAGCTTCAGTATCAAATATCCATGTACAGTAGCGAGCGAAAATTCGTTTATGATTGAAACTAATTGAAATCTTCAATGTCCATTTTCCGCTCAATAGTTGAACGCATCGGAAATTTTATTAATATTACCCTTAAGAAGCTTTGTCTACACATTGTACCGAACCGAATGAAATATTTATATCAAATCAAATTCCACATGTGGAAAGTCGATTTTTTTTTCCGGTCACAGACAAACCATGAACGAATATGTGATCACTACTGAACATGTGATTACAGATACATGGTGTAGGAGCAATTTTTATTTCTTCTTCAGTAACTCCTAATACCAAAACTGTAATTTGTTGCAACATTACTAAAACTAGCTATACCATGCCAGGGATAGTTAACATGACATAGGAGTTTTCTGCTTCCAGCTAATGAAGACATGTCTGTACAACTTAGATTATATTCTGCTTGCGGCCTTGATGATCTTCATCATTCGATGAATTTTAAATTACAAGAGACTGACCGTTATGATTTTTCGGGGGGGGTAATCCTATTTCAAGTCAAACAATTTCAATCGGAGTGGGAGTTGGGTATGAGATATGTATTCACCATCAGGCCTCGACGCATTGAACTAACATGATGAGGGCAATTCTAATGCTTGCATATACAGGGAATTGGCAGGTGATATGATGAGATTAAATACGAGGAGCAGTATTTCAGAGCAGTATTGATACACATCCATATAACCCATATAATCTTGATCACGCCTAAAAACCTGAAAGAGATTGGGTTGATGGCTCAATGCAGCTACAATCCGGAATAGGAGCAAACTTTGTGGTAGCACATTCGATGCCTCGCAACAGCCGTATAGAATTAGCCCGTTTTTTTTCCGTGTTCAGTATTCCTTATCTCGGACTTCTTTATTCACATGCAACGCGTAAAGGACATTATCAGAAAACTGTTATTTGTAGTGCGGTACAAAGAAACAAAACAGTTCAGACCACGCGTAGGTCTCAAACCCTCAATATTTGCTTATGACATAATTTCAATTATTAAAGACGATTGATATATAGTCAAAATAATTTACAATACTCATATATATTAGTCAACACGGTAATATTTTCAAGTTGAAACATATAAAAACAATATTGAAATAGTTGGAATTTTTTCGACCTATCATACCTGTCAAAGATCACGGCAACATAAATAACGTTAGATGTACCCGGATTTATTACCGTCACCAGACCTCCCCTGCACCCAATACCGAGCCCGGATAAACTGCATAGTTTTAATCACACCGCATCTCCGGAATTAGCAACGGAAACCGCATACTGGTAGAGTTATCCCACTGGGCTCCAGCTTGAGACATTAATTTAGCCGATGGAGAAATGCGTTTACCGAGTCAACAAAGCGTCGTGTGCTTACCTCAGTAATGGCGCTGTGGAGATGAAAAATACTGATTGGGTAATATTGTTAATAACAATTCACCTAAATATTCCAATGCTATAAATTAATTTAGTTGGTTTGGCAAATTTAGCAGCTTCTGCATATAATTGATAACTTTTGATAGTATAAATAACAAAAAAAATACAGCAAATCATTTCCATACATTTCCAGTTAGTTTTGAAATTGTTATACTGTCATTGGTTTACGGCAGACCATGCAGACCTGGTTGAAATATTACAATTGTTGCATATTATTAAATATGCAAGTACAGTATAGTCATTTAACCCAATCTTTAGGCTTGGAAACGTAAGTAAAAGGTGTATTTAAAATGGGATCATTTAAATGGCACCAATCCGCGTCGGTGTTGTTTATACGAATGGCGCGTATCATTAAAATATGTCAACATGAGGATTCCGACAAATGTTATCATTTCAGCCTATGCCAACGGGCAAATTTTATTTGATTTTCTGTAAATTGAGTTGTTACATTATTAGAGCATGTTACATGCAGATCGGGCAATTGCACACCAATCCAACTAAATGCTGAGCAGATGTATCGGGATATCTTTGACTTCTAGGATGGTAAAAAAGTCAAATAGTTTTCCTTTTGGCTGAACAATGTTGGAGATACTTTTTAGAAAACACTTCAACAAACACCAAGAAGGTTTTTGGAAGATGTTTGCGGAAGATGAAGATGCTCATTTTTCGTTAAGGTAATCATCAGAAGATCGGAAAAATCTCCAATACTATCGTTCCATTTGGGTTACCGAATTATAACGACTTTCCTGCTGTCCCGTAGATACTATGACTTTTTTTCTGAACTATTTGGCTCTGGAACTGAAGTCAAAAACACCTGCTTATAGTTACATCAATATGTGGTACATGTGTTGGCATTTAAATAATCTACAAAGATCCCAATACGATCTTGTGCCTAACTTGACATTTGACCATCCACTGGAATATTATAACTGTTGGATTTGATTATTGTTCCACTGCACTGAGTCACGTAACTAACAAACATGTTTATGATTGTTTCACTGCACTGAGTCTCGTAAGTAACAAACATGTTTATGATTGTTTCACTGCACTGAGTCTCGTAACTAACAAACATGTTTATGATTGTTTCACTGCACTGATTCTCGTAACCAACAAACATGTTTATGATTGTTTCACTGCACTGAGTCTCGTAACTAACAAACATGTTCTTGATTGTTTCACTGCACTGATTCTCGTAACCAAAAAACATGTATATGATTGTTTCACTGCACTGAGCTCGTTACTAACAAACATGTTTATTTCGACCAGAAAAAGTTTTTGATGTCAGAGTAGATTTGAACGTAGGAGGTTGTATCCATTATTCACTATTCCCAATCCTTCTGTAACATCGACGCTCAACTGGAGCCGTATTGGCGATTATTGTATCTTATTAGACGCTCAACTGGAGCCGTATAGGCGATTATTGTTTTTTAATAGACGCTCAACTGGAGCCGTATTGGCGATTATTGTATCTTATGAGACGCTCAACTCGAATCTCCTCTAATCGGCATGGAGGTTGAGAATGCTTAGCCTAAGATAGTAGGTAATATCACAAGCAAGCAAAAAAAATACGTACAAAGAAAACTCGCAATGTCTTTAACAATGTATAAATATGATCATGTTACACGTATGTTAAAATTGCCTTTGAATTGTTCTATATGAATTATTTCCGAGCGAATATTCTGATCGCCAACCACCTCTAACAATCAAACTATCATACGCTGTTCGATGACTCCATTCATTCCGGCGCGTTTCAATACAGCAATAATATGAAGTCATAACTCTGCTTGCAAAGGACTGCCGTTTCTATTTCACAAAAGCCCCAATTTGGAATCCAATATCCCTGTTCCAACTACTCTTTGCCTGGTTCAACCTGTTCTCCCCTCACCGGGCCACGCTCCACACCTTCCCCTCTCTCAGCCAGATACCAGGACTACCCACCCTCCCAATTGGGTTTCATTGTTGCCTGACATTACAATGGGCTTTCATCATTTGAAGTGTTCGAAGAATAAGCTATAAGTATCGAGGAAGAATAAGCTATATGTATCGAGGAAGGATAGACAATAAGTATCGAGGAAGAATAAGCTATAGGTATCGGGGAAGAATAAGCTATAGGCATCGAGGAAGAATAAGCTATAAGTATCGAGGAATAATAAGCTATAAGTATCGAGGAAGAATAAGCTATAAGTATCGAGGAAGGATAGGCAATAAGTATCGAGGAAGAATAAGCTATAGGTAACGAGGAAAAATAAGCTATAAGTATCGAGGAAGAATGAGCTATAAGTATCGAGGATGAATGAGCTATAAGTATCGAGGAAGAATAAGCTATAAGTATAGATGAAGAATAATCTATATGTATAGAGGAAGAATAAACTATAAGTATCGAGGAGGAATAAGCTATAAGTATCGAGTAAGAATATGGTACAAGTATCGAGGAAGAATAAGCTATATATATCGAGGAAGAGTAAGCTATAAGTGTCGAGGAAGAATAGCTATATTTATCATGGAGGAATAAGCTTTAAGAATCGAGGAAGAATAAGCTATAAGTATCGAAGAAGCACGACAGCGTGAATTGAATGGGCGTTAGTGAATAATGCTTGTGAATGGAGGAATTTGGACGCGTCCTTGTTGCGTTTTCCGGCCGTTGGAGTCCCGTTGAGAATCAATTAGTTAAACAATTAATAAATTTCTCCCATAAATCCACCTCAGTTATATCCTCGAGTCGAATAGGATTCACCAAAACATCTTCTATAACATACTGCATGCATTGGTTTGTCAGTTCATGAACTTCGATTGCTTGCTTTGATTGGTTAATAAATCAGGAAATTCAAATTGTCAAGCGTCATTGAAAAAGAAACATGAATAACCTCAAGTCAACAATATTTTCCGACCACGTCCATTTTCAATTTCCGGGTATCCTACTTGCAGTGATTATCGTCGACTTTGTCCTGCATGTTGGTCCATACCAATGGCCGCTTGTGTCCCCCGCCGCTACTCAATCAATTTGCTGCAACGCGAAGGCTGCCAATACCGCGATGACAGGAACAATCAGGTGAGGCAACTGTCCAATCTTCTGCTTCGACTGCCTTACTTTCCCTTGTGGCTCTTTTTTTAAGGATAAAATATGCCGTACGGGCCTTCTCTGTAATAAATACTGGCCCAGAATAATCTTTGGCGATGTTCTTTTCAAGGAATACCTCCAAAAAGAAGCTATTCCCGGAAAGTTATGGGTGGAAATAATCTTCGCAATCAAGTTTTCAAGACAAACGATCGTTTGCATGAAGAAATATTTAAGAAGAGGAGATGTTTTCGAGAGAAATAAGTGGCTAGTGATGTCAAACTGTTGAGGAAGGTTTGATCTCATAGCCTGCTCAGGTTCTCTTTCATTCGCTTCGCTGATTGGTCCAGTAAACTCAATTAACGGTTTACTTCCCATGACACATCCTGCCAAGGGATTGGGTAGGACACATCCGGCCAAGGGATTGGGTAGGACACATCCTGCCAAGGGATTGGGTAGGACACATCCTGCCAAGCGATTGGGTAGGACACATCCTGTCAAGCGATTGGGTAGGATACATCCTGCCAAGGGATTGGGTAGGACACATCCTGCCAAGCGATTGGGTAGGACACATCCTGCCAAGTGATTGGGTAGGACACATCCTGCCAAGGGATTGGGTAGGACACATCCTGCCAAGCGATTGGGTAGGACAAGTTTACCGAGTAATTCCTGAGTAAGTGATATCATGTGCTCGCTCATGCAAAAGGTAGCGTCTTGAGTGCAACAAATCAAAATATGATTGTCAATTTGCAAAAATATTCGCGGCTCACAACCTTGGGACTCAATTTACTGAGTCATACAAATATAGTAACAGAGTTTTTGAAATAATATAACAAACTCGATTATATTTACCAATAATTTGAAAATATTCATTCAGAGTAGGGGCGTAGTCACCTTGTCTCCCCATTTGTGATGCACTGGATAAGTGTTTGAGTTTTATCGGAAAGAGGAGGGGATATGCATGACACGGCACATCCACAGTACAACAATTTACTGTGGATGTGAGAGTCGCCTCTGCCCTTCCTCTCCTCCTTCTGGAAAAGTTTCACTTATTCCTCGTCTCACCGAAGGCTAAAAGTAGCAATGAAAAGGGGAATGCGTTCCTCATTAGGGCAACAGAACCAGGCTTGCTCGCTATTGGGTCGATAAGAGTAGCAAAGTGGAGAGTAGTTTGATTCATATTGTGGGCCAAAGTCAATACTAACAGGATTCACTAGACAAAATCGACTACAGGTAGTCTACTTTACAATGGAAAAGTTACGCATCAGTTTTGTCCGCATTGCTCTAATACTAATTGTAATCAACTGAGGTTAATCAAAGTGTAAATGGAGTTATAACCACTGGAAGGTGTAAAGAGGCGTAGATTTTTCTTTCACGGAAGCAAAAAAAAATTGAACGACGGAATGTTTACTGACCATGTCTAACTGTCCTTGATGGGTTCCGGCCGGATCCTTTAGCATTGAAGGGAGTATTGTTTGGTAAATGTGTGAGTGCCTGAGGTAGTGTGAGGGATGCGATCCTAACATTCGCTCCCTCCAATCTAACATTTGTTTGTCGTTAATTTTGCCCTTTAGGCAATCGGGTCACATAACGAGACTAAAAGTAACGCTTAAAAAGCGATGCAGATTTGTTGAACCTCAAGCTTTGGTATCGGGAATTCATAACCGGCGCACTCTAAATGGGATTTTTTTCTGACAGTATTGTCCGCCTAAACACCAAAACCCTTCTAGACGTCAGTGTCAACTCTTCTGTAGTGACAGTGGTCCCTCCCTCATTAGCCATACATCGATCCCTTTACCTGCACTTTGATGTATGACCAGCAAACAAAGCTCTCTATCCCCGTTGGCCTAGTTTGCTGGCTCAGGCAACTATTAAACAGTTCAGTAGCACAGTGAACTATTAATTGCTCCTAACGACAAGGCATTTTAATACCAGGAGCTTTAACTCCGTCTTCACGTCGACACGATATTCAGGCTCCTGCACCCATATCTCGCTCCTTATTTCGGCACGATATTCAGGCACCTGCACCTATAACTAGCTCCTTATGTCGGCACGATATTCAGGCACCTGCACCTATATATCGCTCCTTATGTCGACACGATATTCAGGCACCTGCACCTATATCTCGCTCCTTATGTCGGTACGATATTCAGGCACCTGCACCAATATCTCACTCCCTATGTCGGCACGATATACAGACACCTGCATCTATATCTCGCTCCTTATGTCGGTACGATATTCAGGCATCTGCACCTATATCTCGCTCCTTTTGTCGGCACGATATTCAGGCACCTGCACCAATATCTCACTCCCTATGTCAGCACGATATACAGACACCTGCATCTATATCTCGCTCCTTATGTCGGTACGATATTCAGGCACCTGCACCAATATCTCACTCCCTATGTCGGCACGATATACAGACACCTGCATCTATATCTCGCTCCTTATGTCGGTACGATATTCAGGCATCTGCACCTATATCTCGCTCCTTTTGTCGGCACGATATTCAGGCACCTGCACCAATATCTCACTCCCTATGTCAGCACGATATACAGACACCTGCATCTATATCTCGCTCCTTATGTCGGTACGATATTCAGGCACCTGCACCAATATCTCACTCCCTATGTCGGCACGATATACAGACACCTGCATCTATATCTCGCTCCTTATGTCGGTACGATATTCAGGCACCTGCACCTATATCTC
>SDVV010025297.1:0-12446 GCA_016164225.1 Gammarus roeselii | reverse complement strand
CCGTCAAATCAGGCATCGGTGATGCAGCATGGTATCGTCAGTCTCTGAGAGTGTGCTGGCTTTGCTGATAACGAGTTCATGTCCCTAGAGTGCGGCCGTCAAATCAGGCATCGGTGATGCAGCATGGTATCGTCAGTCTCTGAAAGCGTGCTGGCTTTGCTGATAACGAGTTCATGTCCCTAGAGTGCGACCGTGCAATCAGGCATCGGTGATGCAGCATGGTATCGTCAGACTCAGAGTGTGCTGGCTTTGCTGATAACGAGTTCATGTCCCTAGAGTGCGGCTGTCAAATCAGGCATCGGTGATGCAGCATGGTATCGTCAGTCTCTGAGAGTGTGCTGGCTTTGCTGATAACGAGTTTATGTCCCTAGAGTGCGGCCGTCAAATCAGGCATCGGTGATGCAGCATGGTATCGTCAGTCTCTAAGCGCAAACTGCCTCTGGTGATATTCAAAATCCTCTAGTGAATTTTTAGAAAATAGTGATTGGATATGCTACTTCGTTGAGCCAATGTCAGCGCTGCGAATGCAATGTCCTTTCCGAGGCCAGTTTCAAAGGTATTCACGAGTCTGAGGCCATATGGTCGTAGCACTCCCCTGGTGGCAGCAAGGAGAATTAACAACCCTACCCTGCTCCAGAGTCCCAAGGATTTCGTTCAAGTACTCAAGTGCCGGGGGCAATTGCACTCTGTCACCTGCTGAGAGAAAGATAAAGAAGGGATGGGAAACAAGGATCCTATAAATGAGATCTACACTCCGCGTAGGAAATTACATGTATGAGGAAACCAAGATGAGATAACAGTGACAAAACTGTCTAGTGCGCTGGAGTCAATGTCCTTCCGACACAGAACGTGAGTAAGAGGGAAGAACAGCAAATATGAAAAGAAAAAAATGTGAAGTCTTAGAAAGAGTTTGTATGAAAGAGCCCAACCTGCCTGTTGTTCGCCACCAAAACGTAAAAATTTAGGGCCGGTGTGCAACGTGTGCTAGGAAAGTGGTCTTAGGGAGAAAACTGATAAGGTGAAGGATATGTACACTAAACATTAAGATACAGATACAGACACTAGGCCGCATCCCCCAGAAAGGGGGGTGGCCGACGGCAAGGCGCACCTCACACCCTCATACACTCACACAAATTAGCCTAATAAAATGCAAATGATTAAAATAAATTATGTAATATCGGAATGATGGGGGGAAAATAGAGCTGGTGAAGAAGAGAAGAGTCTGAAGGGAAATAAGGGTTCCGTTCCGGTAGGCTGTGCTTTAGTCATAAAGGAGGGCAAGAACGGTAACATTGCAGCAAAGAAATAAAGGCATCAAATTCTAAAATTACGCTGGGGTTCCACTACTTCTCACGACAAATTGTAACTATCAAACCTAAACCAGACTAGAAAGATGACCACATTCATTAGGCTGAAGGATTGGATTAGTGTGACCGAGGTTCGGGCTGAAAGAAAAAGACAAATCTGTAGATGAAGTCGTGTGATTTCAATCTATGCTGTCGTCGGGTTTTGTCAAATGGATAAAGTCCAGCAGTTACAGATACAGACACTAGGCCGCATCTCCCAGAAAGGGGGGTGGCCGACGGCAAAGCGCACCTCATACACTCACACAACTTAGCCCTTTTATGCTAAAGGGTCCGGCCGGTACCCCCTCAACATACACTCCGGGTCATGAGTGCAGTCCGAGGATCCGTCGTCAGCAGCAGGGCCCGACAGTTTTCACTGGTTTACCCCCGTCGCGTCCTAATAGCCGGCCCCCCCCCCCACGACCATCCCGACAGCGGGTTGCCAAGGGCGGAAAAGCACATCAGAGCAGCGTCAAAATCAACCATTCACGACCATTCTCCACTCATGCCTGTTCATTGCACGCTCTCTCGCCACCTCCACATTCATGTCTCTTTTCCCAACGCCTGCTTAACACCATCTATCCACCCAAACTTTGGTCTACCTCTAGGCCTGCGACCACTCGCCTCCGCATTCATCACCCTTTTCACCAATCTTCCTTCATCCATCCTCTCAATGTGCCCGAATCATCTCAGCACACGCGAATCCACTCTGTCCTCCAACTTATTCACCATCCATGTTCTGATTCGAACCACGTCGTTGGTGATCCGGTCTCTCAGCGTTACTCCAGCCATGCTCCTCAGACATTTCATCTCGAAAACATTCAACCTTCTTCTCTCCTCCGCTCTCACCCCCCAAGCCTCAGTTCCGTAGAGCACAGTTGGGACAACAACACCCTCATACAGCCCTCTCTTTGCTTCCATCCCCAACGTCCTACAGCTCATTCCACTCTTTAGTGCACCCAACAATTTACATCCCTCCTTCACTCGCACCTTCACTTCAGTTTCTACTAGTTCAGTTATCTATACATGGGAGCCCAGATACTTAAAACACTGAACTTCCTCCAAGAGCTCTCCATTTAGGGTGACACAAATTTTGCTCGCATCGACAGTCCTCGAGCATCTCATTACTTTACTCTTACCCACGTTCATTCGAAGCTTCCTCCTCTAACACACTACCAAACTCAGACACTAGCCTACATAGCTTCTCCTCTGAATCCGTAACCAAGGCTGTATCATCAAATAGCAACTGGCTCAACTGCCAACTCCGCCCATTCGCTTCCAAGAGTTCCAAGCCACGACCCAGCACACTCGCGTTCACCTCCCTGAGCACTCCATCCATATAGAGGTTGAACAGCCAGAGAGACATCACTCAGCCTCGTCTCAGTCCCACATTTACTGTGAATCAATCACTCACCTCGCTTCCCACTCAGACACATGCTCGGCTGTTAGCATAGAAACTCTGTACCGCTTTCAACAGATGTCCGCCCAATCCATTCAAACGCAACACCCTCTACAGCGCTTCCCTGTCAATCCTGTCGTATGCCTTCTCCAGATCCATGAAGGCCCAGAACACATCCTTTCCTTTGGCAAGGTACTTCTCACAGTCCTGTCTCACTGCAAAAATCTGATCAGTACACCCTCTACCACTTTAAAAGCCACACTGTTCCTCTCCGATTGCGCAGTCCGTACAGTCTCTAATCCTTTTGATCAGCACTCTCCCGTACAACTTACCTACCACACATAACAGACTGATACCTCTCGAGTTGCAGCATTCATTTTCATCTCCTTGGCCCTTATATAGCGGAACAATGCAGGCACTGCGCCACTCACTCGGTACCACGCCTACCACAAAACACAAGTTCAGTAACCTCACCAACCATTCGACAATCGTTACTCCACCCTTCTTCAGGCACTCTGTCGCAACGCCATCCAAGCCAGGGGCTTTGCCTGCTTTCATCACGTTCACTGCCTCCAGCACCTCTTCCCTGGTAATGTCCGCAACAAGTCTTTCTCCCAAAACTGGCAGCTAAGCACCACCACCCACAACAACAATGTCAGCCTCTCTATCATCCTCGACATTCAACAACTCATCAAAATACTCGGCCCACCTCTTCCCTACATCACCACTTTCCAACAACAACTGAACGTTTTCATCTTTCACCACTTCCTCCTTTCCAGTCTCTCCCTTTCTCACCCTCTTCACTTCTTTCCAGAATGACGCAATGACGCCGGTCAGCATTGGTCTACCGAGGAATAAAACTCTGACAATCTCAGATCAACACCGTGGGTCGGTGGCTTTCTCTTTCGAGTATCATCGTTAAATGCTATTTCCTTCAACAAACTTTCCCTTTCTTGATCTATTAAAACAGAAAATATAGAGACACAAGATGCTATATTAGACGTTCTACTTCAGAGCTAATCTTCTTACTATCAAAGGCTGTGGCTTTAGGAGTGGTAGAGGATGTAACGATCAAATTTTTGCGGTGAGACAGGTCTGTGAGAAGTACCTTGCCAAAGGAAAGCATGTGTTCTTGGTCTTCATGGATCTGGAGAAGGCATAAGACAGGATTGACAGGGAAGCGCTGTGGAGGGTGTTGCGTTCGTATGGAGTGGGCGGACATATATTGAAAGTGGTGGAGAGTTTCTATGCTGGCAGCCGAGCATGTGTCAGAGTGGGAAGCGAGGTGAGTGATTGGTTCACAGTGAAAGTGGGACTGAGACAAGGCTGTGTGATGTCTCCCTGGCTGTTTAACCTCTATATGGATGGAGTGGTCAGGGAGGTGAACGCGAGCGTGCTGAGTAGTTGCTTGGAACTGTTGGAAGCGAATGGGCGGAGTTGGCAATTGAGCCAGTTGCTATTTGCTGATGATACGGCTCTGGTTGCGGATTCAGAGAAGCTATGTAGGCTAGTGTCCGAGTTTGGTAGAGTGTGTGGAAGGAGGAAGCTTCGAGTGAACGTGGATTAAAGTAAAGTAATGAAATGCTCGAGGACTGTCGATGCGAGCAAAATTAGTGTCACCCTAAATGGAGAGCTCTTGTAGGAAGTTCAGTGTTTCAAGTATCTGGGCTCCCATGTGGAGATAACTGAACTAGTGGAAACTGAAGTGAAGGCGCGAGTGACGGAGGGGTGTAAAGTGTTGGGTGCACTGAAGAGTGTAATGAGCTGTAGGACGATGGGGATGGAAGCAAAGAGAGGATTGTATGAGGGCGTTGTTGTCCCAACTGTGCTCTACGGAGCTGAAACTTGGGGGTGAGAGCAGAGGAGAGAAGAAGGTTGAATGTTTTCGAAATGAAATGTTTGAGGAGCATGGCTGGAATAACGCTGAGAGACCGGATCATCAACGATGTGGTTCGAATCAGAACAGATATGGTAAAGAAGTTGGTGGACAGAGTGGATTCGCGTGTTCTGACATGGTTCGGATACATGGAGAGGATGAATGAAGGGAGATTGGTGAAAAGGGTGATGAATGCGGAGGCGAGTGGTTGCAGGCCTAGAGGTAGACTGAAGTTTGGGTGGATGGATGGTGTGAAGCAGGCGTTAGGAAGGAGAGACATGAATGTGGAGGTGGCGAGAGAGCGCGCAATGAACAGGCGTGACGCTGCTCTGATGTGCTTTCCCGCCTTTGGCATCCCGCTGTCGGGATGGTCGTGGGTGGGGTGGGGGGGGGGAGGGCCCGGCCATTATGACGCGGCGGGGGTAAACCAGTGAAAACTGTCGGGCCCTGCTGCTGACGACGGTTCCTCGGTGCATTTGGGACCCAGAGTGTAAGTTGAGGGGCTACCGGCCGGCTTTAGCACAAAAGGGCTAAGTTGTGTGAGTGTGAGCGTATGAGGGTGTGAGGTGCGCCTTGCCGTCGGCCACCCCCCTTTCTGGGGGATGCGGCCTAGTGTCTGTATCTGTATTTAGTGCACCCAACACTTTACATCCCTCCTCCATTCGCGCCTTCACTTCAGTTTCTACTAGTTCAGTTTTCTCCACATGGTAGCCCTGATACTTAAAACACCGAACTTCCTCCAAGAGCTCTCCATTCAGGGTGACACTAATTTTGCTCGCATCGACAGTCCTCGAGAATCTCATTACTTTACTCTTACCCACGTTCACTCGAAGCTTCCTCCTCTATTACACTCAATCAAACTCAGACACTAGAATACATAGCTTTTCCTCCGAATCCGCCACCAGGGCCGTATCATCAGCAAATAGCAACTGGCTCAACTGCCAACGCCGCCCATTCGCTTCCAACAGTTCAAAGCCACGACCCAGCACACTCGCGTTCACCACCCTGACCACTCCATCCATATAGAGGCTGAACAGCCAGGGAGACATCACGCAGCCTTGTTTCAGTCCCACTTTCACTGTGAACTAATCACTCACCTCGCTCCCCACTCTAACACATGCTCGGCTGTCAGCATAGAAACTCTGCACTGCTTCCAACAGATGTCCGCCCACTGCATACAAACGCAACACCCTCCACAGCGCTTGCATGTCGATTCTGTCGTATGCCTTTTCCAGATCCATGAAGGCTCAGAACACATCCTTTTCTTTGGCAAGGTACTTCTCACATACCTGTCTCACTGCGAGTATCTGATCGGTACACCCTCTACCACTCCTAAAGCCACACTGTTCCTCTCCAATTGCGCAGTCCGTACAGTCTCTTATCATAAAGCAAAGTAAATAATAATATAAGAGGCTAATCAAATGAGAGAAAAAATGGTTAATGAAATTAAATAAACTTATAGGAGATAAAATATGAAGAAAATATATATAATTCTGAAAATAACAATAATAATCCTTAAGAAGAGAGTTTTCAAGATAAGAGATACGTTAATGGAGTTTTACCAAAACAAACAAGGTATATGGAGTAAACAAGGTAAAAGTATATCCAGGATAGGGAAGAAAAGGAGAGATAGTGAAGAGTGAAGAATTGGAAGGGTCTGAAAGGAAATCCGGTGTTCACCACCTCAAGTGGGTCGTGACCCCATGCGACCCGTGAACCATGCTTTAGGGGGGGAGGTAACTATAAAAAAAGAGAAATGAAGTGAAGCGGGTTGTGAGGAGAGCCAAAAGGGACGCAGATTCCAGGTGGGGCCTATGGTTGTGCCAGAATTTCGAGAACAAAAAGATGTTCTGGAAAGAGGTGAAGAGGGTGAGAAAGGAAGATACCGGAAAGGAGGGGGTGGTGAAAGATGAAAACGGCCAGTTGTTTTTGGAAAGTGGTGATGTACGGAAAAGGTAGGCCGAGTATTTTGATCAGTTGCTGAATGTCGAGGATGACAGAAAAGCGGACATTGTTGCTGTGGGTGGTGGTGCTCGGATGCCAGTTTTGGGAGAGAAACTTGTAACTTGTAGCAGACATTACTATGGAAGAAATGTAGGAGGCAGTGGAGGTGATGAAAGCAGGGAAAGCCCCTGGTTTGGATGTCGTTGCGACTGAGTGCCTGAATAAGGGTGGAGTAACGATTGTCGAATGGTTGGTGAGGCTACTGAATATTTGTTTTGTGGCGGGTAAGGCACCGATTGAGTGATGCAATGCCTGCATTGTCCCGCTGTATAATGGCAAAGGAGATAAAAATGAATGCTGCAACTCGAGAGGTATCAGTTTTTTGTTTGTTATCGGTAAATTGTACGGGCGAGTGCTGATCAAAATGATTAGAGACTGTACGGATTGCGCAATTGGAGAGAAACTGTGTGGCTTTCGGAGTGGTAGAGGGTGTGCCGATCATATTCTTGCCGTGAGACAGGTCTGTGAGGAGTACCTTGCAAAGGAAAAGGATGTGTTCTTGTCTTTCATGGATCTGAAAAAGCATACGACAGAATTGACAGGGAAGCGCTGTAAATGGTGTTGCGCTTGTATGGAATGGTGCAGAAATCTGTTGAAAGTGGTGAAGAGTTTCTATGTTGGCAGCCGAGCATGTGTCAGAGTAGGAAGCGAGGTGAGTGATTGGTTCACAGTGAAAATGGGTATGAGACAAGGCTGCGTGATGTCTTCCTGGCTGTTCAATCTCTACATGGATGGAGTGGTCAAGGAGGTGAACGCAAGTGTGCTGAGTCGTGACTTGGTGCTGTAGGAAGCGAATGTGTTGAGTTGGCAGTTGAGCCAGTTGCTGTTTGCGGATTATACGGCGCTGGTGGCGGATTCAGAGGAGTAGCTATGTAGTCTACTTTCTGAGGTGGGTTGAGTGTGTGAGAGGAGGAAGCTACGAGTGAACGTGGGTAAAAGCAAAGTAATGAGATGATCGAGGACTGTCGATGCGAGCAGAATTAGTGTCCTCCTAAATGGAGAGTTGTTGGAAGAAGTTCAATTCATGAGATAGACAGCCCTAAATTCCTTGGGATATATTTCGACAAATATCTGAAATTCGAAAATTACATCAAAAAGCATTTAATCTAAATTGTCAAAATTTATAGGTATTCTATATGAATTAAACAAATTCTTCCCACAATCTGTCCTTGAAACCCTTAATTTCACGATGTTCCAGCCATTTTTGATTCACGGAATCGAAGCCTGGTATGGAAGAGACATAAATAAAACTAATAAAATATTTGTACTGCAAAATAAAGCTATTAGAGCTATAAAAGGCCTTCCATTCAATTCCCAAACTAATCGGCATTTTCAAGGTATGAATGTCCTTAGACTGAAAGATCAATATAACTTCCAAATTGCCCTATATGCATTCAAATTTTTTCACAGAAACTGTGATCAAGAACTATTAAATTCAATTAGAAAATTTTCGGATGTGCACAATCATTACATAAGAAATGTGAATAACCTTGTAATACCCCGTTATAATAGATCCAAAACCCAAATCCAGTATCCACTTCAATTGTGTTAAAATTTGGAACTTACTCGTTTACCGTCAGCATGAATTCCTATCAATTTTTAAGTCAAGAGACTGTAAGAGGTATACTCATCATCTTACTAGTCCAACAATGATTTGTTATCGCTGTATTGTTTTCTGAACGTCTCTCAATCGTATTTGAATTTGCTACCTTATTAGAAGCAGATGAATTACTAGCTCAACCACCTTGCAGTATATATATTTGAAGTTTCATTCTTTCAATATTAATAGGACTCATGTCAAATGGTGTCAGGTATTTAACTGTCTGTGCGTTTGTTTCCAGTTGATGTCAAGGCTTAATAATTAAAGATACATCTATTTTTACGTATTTTAGAATAGAAAATATCGATAGGTTAGTATGTATGGATTAGGTTGCTTCAGAAGCTCTAAATAGCTTAAATAGGGCCTCCAATTTTAAACTCTGAAATATCATAACTGTAAAATGAAATAACATGTTCTCTGAACAATCTTGATGAAATAAACTGTTTCAACTGATGTGATAAACTGTTTAAACTGTTTTAATGTTCTAAGTATCTGGACTCTCATGTGGAGAAATCTGAAGTAGTGGAAACTGAGGTGCAGTCGTGAGTGAAAGAGAGGTGTAAAGTGTCGGGTGCACTGAAGTGTAATACCTGCAGGACGTTGGAGATGGAAGCAAAGAGAGGGTTCTATGAGGGTGTCGTTGTCCCAGCTGTGCTATGAGGAGCGGAGACTTAGGTGTGAGAGCAGAGGAAAGAAGAAGAATGAATGTTTTCGAGATGAAATGTTTGAGGAGCATGGCTGGAGTGTCGCTGAGAGACAGGTTCACTAACGACATGGCTCGAACCAGAACGGGGATGGTGAAGAAGTTGGAGGACAGGGTGGATTCGCGTGTTCTGAGATGGTTCGGGCACATGGTGAGGATGGCTGAAGGGACATTGGTAAAAAAGGTGATGAAGGAGGAAGCGAGTGGCCGTAGGCCTATCTATAGACCGAGGTTTGTGTGGATGGATGGTGTGAAGCGGGCGTTAGGAAAGAGAGACTTGAACGTGGGGGAAGCGATTGAGCGTGCAATGAATAGGCGTGAGTGAAGATTGGTTAATTTTTGACGCTACCTTGTACTTTCCCGTCCTTGGCGTCTCGTTGAGAAATATGATGTCCGTACGTGGGGGGCCCGGACATCTTGACGCGGCAGGGGTAAACCAGTCACGCAGTCGGGCCATGCTGCTGACACGGACCTCGGACCGCACTCGCGACCCAGAGTGTGTGTTGTGGGGGTTTCCGGCCGGACCCTTAGCGCTAAAGGGCTAAGTTTTGTGAGCGTGTGTGGGTGTGTGATGTACCTTCCCGTCAGCCACCCCCCACCCTGGGGGATTCACCCTTGTGTCTGTATCTGTTTAATGCATAGGCCTTATAGCACAATGTTTCACCCGTGCCATCAACTACTTCGTTCTTCAGAGATGACGTAAGCAAAACTGGTTAATCGGCCAATCCTGTCGACTTTGTCTTCCTACTTCTCATGGGTCCCTACCGTACTGCACTCACAACCTTCTACTGCAATCCAGTTTCGGTCATCCACGTCCACTTCGACGACCTAATTTTCTTGGTTCTATGCCATATCGGACTCTCATCCACCCTTTACTGCAATACAGTTTTGGACAAAAAGTCTACAAAGAAGAATCCGCTGAACGCCTCTTTACCTGTCCGAGCGATGGAACAGATCCTGGTGAGGGCATATAGCAGGTAGGCCGCCGTGTTGCCTCTGACGTCCAGCATGCGGTCAAAGGAGAACACGTAGTCACGGGTCCTGGCCACAGATGACAAGGAGTTAAGCAAATCGGCTCAGCAATAATCATCTTCATGTTGATGCCTAACATGTAGTAGATCTTAGTACTCGCTGGAGCACGAGTAGCAAAAAAAAACACCATCAAGTCAGGCAGGCGTTATCGCTCAGAACTGGTGGTTACAGTACCGTAATTAATGGTCAAGGGCGGAACAAAACATACACCAATAAGTCAGGCAGGCATTGTTGCTCAGAACAACTGGTGGTTACTGTACCGTAATTAATAGTCAAGGCCGGAACATGACATAAACGTTCAAGTCAGGCAGGCATTGTTGCTCAGAACAACTGGTGGTTACTGTACCGTAATTAATAGCCAAGGTCGAAACAAAACATACACCATCAAGTCAGGCAGACATTGTTGTTCAGAACAACTGGTGGTAACTGTACCGTAATTAATAACCAAGGCCGGAACAAAACAAGCAGGCATTGTTGCTCAGAACAACTGGTGGTTACTGTACCACATTTACTAGCCGAGGATTTCGAGATATGTTCTTAGTTGTGTGATGTCACAAGCTCTACATATATTCAACAAAATTTCAAATCGGTAAATTTTCGTGCACATAATAGAAAAACTTGCACCTTTTGTACATCTTAACGTACAAAATGTACACGCTATTAGGATGATTGCAAAGGGCGCGTCTAAAGGCTGACCTGTCGTGGCAGAGGTCGGCGTATTTAACGCAGCCGTAGGCCACGGCTCGCTTGACGTGCTCAAACTCCTGCGGTGTGAGGGCCTCGTGACGTCCTTTCTCCTTGAGGGTGGCCTCAGCGCGGGCCAGCCCTTCTTCTAGTAGCTCCACCAGCCGCACAGTGTCACCTGGAGAGGGCGAGAATCAGACTTGAACAGTTAACATGAGCTGCTTTACGGTCTCACGTGGGAAATATATTTTCGTAGTAAATTACCCGCTATTATTCATGATACGGCCCTGGTTGCGGATTCGGAGGAAAAGCTATGTAGGCTAGTGTCTGAGTTTGGTAGAGTGTGTGAGAGGAGGAAGCTTCGAGTGAACGTGGGTAAGAGTAAAGTAATGAGATGCTCGAGGACTGTCGATGCGAGCAAAATTATTGCCACCCTAAATGGAGAGCTCTTTGAAGAAGTTCAGTGTTTCAAGTATCTGGGCTCCCATGTGGAGATAACTGAACTAGTGGAAACTGAAGTGAAGGCGCGAGTGAAGGAGGGGTGTAAAGTGTTGGGTGCACTGAAGAGTGTAATGAGCTGTAGGACGTTGGGGATGGAAGCAAAGAGAGGATTGTATGAGTGTGTTGTTGTCTCAACTGTGCTCTACGGAGCTAAAACTTGGGGGTGAGAGCAGAGGAGAGAAGAAGGTTGAATGTTTTCGAGATGAAATGTTTGAGGAGCATGGCTGGAATAACGCTGAGAGACCGGATCATCAACGATGTGGTTCGAATCAGAACAGATATGGTAAAGAAGTTGGAGGACAGAGTGGATTCGCGTGTTCTGAGATGGTTCGGGCACGTGGAGAAGATGGATGAAGGGAGATTGGAGAAAAGGGTGATGAATGCGGAGGCGAGTGGCCGCAGGCCTAGAGGTAGAGCGAAGTTTGGGTGGATGGATGGATGGTCTGAAGCAGGCGTTGGGAAGGAGAGACATGAATGTGGAGGTGGCAAGAGAGCGTGCAATGAACAGGCGTGAGTGGAGAATGGTTGTGAATGGTTGATTTTGACGCTGCTCTGATGTGCTTTCCCGCTCTTGGCATCCCGCTGTTGGGATGGTCGTGGGTGGGGGGGCCTGGCCATTATGACGCGGCGGGGGTAAACCAGTGAAAAGTGTCGGGCCTTGCTGCTGACGACGGTTCCTCGGACTGCACTCGGGACCCAGAGTGTAAGTTGAGGGGCTACCGGCCGGACCCTTTAGCACAAAAGAGCTAAGTTGTGTGAGTGTGAGCGTATGGGGGTGTGAGGTGCGACTTGCCGTCGGCCACCTCCCTTTCTGGGGGATGCGGCCCAGTGTCTGTATCTGTATTATTCATATGATTGTTGTTTAGAACTGAGAAGAAGGCATGATTGTGAAACCCACCGATACAGATACTAGGCCGATTGATTGATTTGGGCCTCATTTCCACCAGAGCCCCAACGCGAGTCATAATAGGCTCCCCCGTAGGGCGCAACCGTCGTTGGTCTAGGTAAGTCCACACAACCTCGTGCGTGAAAACATTAGCTTTATCAGGATGAAGTCAGTACATATTCCAACTGTGGCATATTCGCGTATTGGCGCGTACGAGAGAGTATAGAGTTAATGCGTATCTTCGTAAAATGAGTAGATGTTTTTGTGCGTAGTGAGGTGGAGGGACCACCTCATTCACACAGGTGTTTTAGGTTTAGACTGCTTCGTAAAGTCCGGTATGTTTACCGAAAGCGATAAGCTTTTTACGGTAGGTTGGGTCCGTGAGTAGGCTTTGTAGGTTGCACGGGGGATCTAG
>SDVV010025296.1:0-12447 GCA_016164225.1 Gammarus roeselii | reverse complement strand
AAGGCAAACACGCCACTGCAACCTCATAATGGAGTTATCGCCTCCAGGCGAGGGTGTAAGAGGGTGGTAGGGTGGGGGGGGAGGCAAACACTCCACTGCAACCTCATAATGGAGTTAACGCCTCCAGGCGAGGGCGTGGGAGGGTGGTAGGGTGGGGTAGGGGGCAAACACGCCACAGCAACTTATAATGGAGGTAACGCCTCCAGGCGAGGGCGTGGGAGGGTGGTAGGGTGTGAAAAGCGAGGACGAGACTACTGGGGGGGGGTGATGTGGCGATTGGGGTGCGAGCAGGAATGAAAGTACATATTGAGAGCGATGAAATGGTAATGGGGAGTGTGAGGAGGGGAGGAGAGCATTGAGAGGGGTGATGGGTGTGTGTGTTTGTGACGTCAATAATGGCGGTGATGATGAGCTGCGACTATTAAAACGTGGCTATTATCGTGATAGTCATCGTGGACATTATGATTAATTCCGTGCGGCTGCTTTACCAATTTGTATTTTTATGAAGTCAGCTTGCTCGTCTATAATCACAGTTTGGCTGTAAATTTCCCCTTTTTTATATATTTCCACAATTTCAAACTTGTATTAAGAGAATAATCACACCATTAAAATACAATCACAAAGTTCATCAATGTTATTATTTTATGAATATGAGTTATCTACGGCACCTCAGTTTTAGAAACTTAACTCACCAGCATCTGCGGGACGAGTCTTGACGATGCTTGCATTGGCCGCCTGAAGGCCCTTTTGCCCGAGCATTGGTGGAGGTTCTGTTTTGGTCATATCTTGAATCAGGTTATAATGTGTGCCATCCTTCGTTGCTGCTTCAATCATATTCCCGTGTCCAGAATCTGGCAAAACTGTATTAGAAAGGGCAATTATCATCGAATCTTCATTTGTGAGATCATAATCTGTGTTCACCTTCGCCGTATTCCAACCATCGATGAGAGGAGACAAAGTGCTGGTTTGGCCTGATGAAAAGTCTCCCGGTAGGATGGTCGGATATTTAGCAACGGTCTCGACCCGAGAAATATATTCTTCGCTAGCAAAAGTGGTTGAGGGTAGTGTTGTGACACTGCCAACTGATAGAGCATTTAAATGCAAATTGTACATAGTTGTCTGAGTGGTGGAGTCGATGGATGGTTGTTCAGTGACAAGGTGAACCGAATAAATAGTGTCTCTTAAAGTGGTAGAGGTGGTAGATGGCTGCATTGTGACGAAGTCAACCGAGGCAGTAGTGTCTCTCAGGGCGGTAGGGGTGGTAGTTGAAAAGATGGTAGACGGCTGTGCAGTGACGAGGTCCACCGAAGCAGCAGTGTCTCTCTGAGTGGTAGAGGTGGTAACGAGCTCCATCGAAGCAGCAGTGTTTCTTTGAGGGGTAGAGGTGGTAACGGGGTCCATCGAAGCAGTAGTGTCGTGCAGAGTATCAACGATTGTAGATATCTGTGCAATGATGAGGTCTACCGAAGTAGTGTCTCTCAGACTGGTAGAATAGGTAAATTGCTGTGTTGTAGAATCTCTAATTGTGGTAGAGATGGTAGACGGCTGCGTTATGACCAGGTCTTCCGAAGCAGTTGTGTGCCTCAGGGTTGTAGAGGAGGTAGATGGCTGTATGGTGACGAGGCCTTCCGATGCAGTTGTGTGCCTCAGGGTTGTAGAGATGGTAGATGGCTGTATGGTGACGAGGTCTACCGATGCAGTTGTGTGCCTCAGGGTTGTAGAGATGGTAGATGGCTGTATGGTGACGAGGTCTACCGATGCAGTAGTGTCTCTTAAAGTGGTAGAGGTGGCAAAGGACTCAACAGAGACGAGGTTTACCGAAGCAATAGTGTCTCTCAGGGTGACAAAGGTGGTAGATGGATGTGTTGTGATGCGATCAATACGACTATCAATGTCTCCAGAGGAGACTGAATTGTTGAACGATGAGTCAGCTGTACCTTGCCGGCTAATTTCCGTGATGGTGGTGATGGCGTCCACCGGCATGGAAGACCGGACGACTGGAGCTACGGTGCTGACGGCAACTTCACCAGCAATGTTAACCTTGAGAAAGATAGAATTGGCATCAAACAATTGTAATTTAAATCTTTATACGTCATGCTTGGCATAATAAATCATTGAGTTAGTTACCCATAATCATCATGGACAAATTTCAGAATATCTTCATAAAACATATTTAATTTATGCATAACATTGCTGTAAAATGCTCCCAGGCCCGTGCACAATACAATTATCTGAACAATTCGGTAATGGAATACACGAAACGATGATAACTTACCTCTTGCTGGCCAATCAGTGATTGAACAATGTTTTGACTGCTCATTACGACCCATTATGATCAACAGACACGATAAACTTGTGATGAACACCTTCTTAGGTACACCAGAATAATCAGAATATTCCTGGTCGTAGCTGAATTATACGACTTCACCCAGAGTGTACGTCATAAGATTTGAGATCAGTTGCACTGCTTAATGTAACCAGCGTTCCTCATACGTCAATACGGCGACCGTAAAGATGAACGGTAGCCTGTTTTCATATTGCAAATCTAAAGCAGGGCTCAGGTTCTCCTTCGGGAAACCTTTCTTGTGTAATTGATTGGTGACGCCCCAGTACGCGTAATAAAAATCGATCTCATCACGATACCGAGTTCTATTGCTTCGAGAACTAAAAATATACGATCAGGTTTCTAGATTATAATCACACATTCAATGCAGAAACCTGAAATATTATTACATTGTGATGTTTTGGAGGTTCAATTAGGATTCTTTTTCTTTGAAAAAACAAACAGAAGAATAGTCGGCCGTATTTAATATGATCGCAACATCAAGGAAAGAATCTTTGATATTGTGATATCACCCAGTCAAGAACTGGTCCCATGAGCCAGGTCATTTGTTAACTGGAACAGGTCAACCTATTGTGTAGTTATGCGGCACCATGACGTCGCATAGGTACTTGTCGGAATTATATCCTAGTATAAATGAAGGACGTCCAAGCCAGCCGACGAGGGACTGCTTCTTTTGGGCGATTTTTTGGAGATTGGCTACGAAAAAATTGGCTATGACGAACTCGCGTATGAAGGGGGACCCAAAACCATGCAGGCTGCTTACTGCGTGCAATGGCAGTACACGGTCTAAAGCAGACATGTTGATTGCTTGCCCGAAAAACATGCTTTAAGAACATGTGAGGAAACTGTTATGATGACAATGAATGGGTTTAATTGGACAGCAAGTCTGGTAATGTTCCTCAATATTATTATTCCTGATGACTCATTCACCTTTCTGAAGTTAGTTACGGAAACAAACATAAACGGACCGTTGTCCATATTTTCAATGTATTTCTCCTATAGTAAATCACGAAACAATGGAAGTTGTAAAAACCTCAAACATTCAGACGGGATATTTGGGACTCCACCAAATTAGGTACTTCATTACATTTGACTTCATTACATTCCTGCAATAATATTACCCACGCGTTTCACGACAGATTGTGGACATCATCCAATAAACGTAACAACACGTAATTCAATCTCGCTGAAAACTTAGGTTTACACAACCCGTTGCTAGATCCCGCTCACAGTGTAGAAAGATCCCGCTCACAGTGTAGAAAGATCCCGCTCACAGTGTAGAAAGATTTCGCTCACAGTGTAGAAAGATCTCGCTCACAGTGTAGAAAGATCTTGCTCACAGTGTAGATAGATCCCGCTCACAGTGTAGAAAGATCCCGCTCACAGTGTAGAAAGATCTCGCTCACAGTGTGGAAAGATCCCGCTCATAGTGTAGAAAGATCCCGCTCACAGTGTTGAAAGATCCCACTCACAGTGTAGAAAGATCCCGCTCACAATGAAGAAAAGATTCCGCTCACAGTGTAGAAAGAACCCGCTCACAGTGTAGAAAGTTTTCGCTCACAGTGTAGAAAGATCTCGCTCACAGTGTAGAAAGATCTTGCTCACAGTGTAGAAAGATCCCGCTCACAGTGTAGAAAGATCCCGCTCACAGTGTGAAAAGATCCCGCTCACAGTGTAGAAAGATCCCGCTCACAGTGTAGAAAGATCCCGCTTACAGTGTAGAAATATCCCGCACACAGTATAGAAAGATCCCGCTCACAGTGTAGAAAGATCCCACTCAGTGTAGAAAGATCCCGCTAACAGTGTAGAAAGATCCCGCTCACAGTGAAGAAAGATCCCGCTCACAGTGTAGAAAGATCTACTCACAGTAGAAAGATCCCGCTTACAGTGTAGAAAGGCTATCAAACCTGCATTATTTTCATTTTGAAATCTTGTTGATAAAAATCAAGCAGATGATTGCTGATGTTTTGATTTTGGTGACTAGCGTCATCCAAGAAAACCCTGTTATTTCATGTCAACGATCATTTAATCTGAATACGACTACGATGCGAGAAGATGGGCTGATGTAAACAACAACGATACGAGGAGATGGGCTGATTTAAACAACAACGATACAATTAGAAAGGCTGATGTAAACAACAACGATATGAGAAGATGTGCTGATGTAAACAACAACGTTACGAGGGAATGGGATCATGTAACCAAACAACGATACGAGGAGATGGGCTCATGTAAACCACAACGATGCGAGGAGATGGGCTCATGTAAACAACAACGATACGAGGTGAAAGTCTGATGTAAACAACGACGACACAAAGAGATTGGCTTATGTAAACAATAACGATACAAGTAGAAAGGCTGATCTAAACAATGACGACACGAGGAGATGGGCTGATGTAAATTAGAAGTTCGCTTTATGTTCTAGCGACTCTTGAACCAAATTGCTCTCCCAAACGAGAACTGGCGCTCGCAAGAAGCCTTTGGCTCTCGTAATCTTTTACAATATAAACATCACATACATGAATCATTACGTTGGTAGACACCATCTCCTCGACACCATCTCTTCGCCACCATCTCCTCGACACCATCTCTTCAACACCATCTCTTCGACACCATCTCCTCGACACCATCTCCTCGCCACCATCTCCTCGCCACCATCTCCTCGACACCATCTCTTCGATACCATCTCTTCGACACCATCTCCTCGACACCATCTTCTCGACGCCATCTCCTCGACAGCATCTTCTCGACACCATCTCTTCGACACCATGTCTTCGACACCATCTCCTCGACACCATCTCCTCGACACTATCTCCTCGACATCATCTTCTCGACACCATTTCCTCGACACCATCTTCTCGTCACCGTCTCCTCGACACCATCTCCTTGACACCATCTCCTAGACACCCTCTCCTCGACACCATCTCCTAGACACCATCTCCTCGACACCATCTCCTCTTTGACTCTGGAACAATCTGGATTATTTCGCCCGCCGTACTGCATATGACTGCATATCAGATGTGTTCCAAAATTATTGGAAATCAATTGTTCGTATGCTCTAAGTGCTTTAGAGTTTTGGCGGATCCTCATACAATTACAATGCGCTTACATAGTCTATGCAAATAAAGTAATCTATTGTAACGACAGATATAGTTAAATGACATGCCTATCACAAAGAAATAAGTTGTTGTCTTATATACTGCAACAATGTTATTGTTTTATGTGATCGACAGCATCTCTTCGACTATATAAGTATTCGTATCGTCGAGGGAGTATTCCCGAGTAAAATCATGGGAGTATTCCCGAATGAAATAACATAAGCCTGTACTCGAACTTAGATTATACTTGACAAAGTAGATCAGTAAGCAGATGTTTCATGTCACGAAGAAAGTCAGCCGTAATACGGATGCGAGAACCGTGGAACATCCACCAGCTTATCATTTAGCTTGCCTGATCGTCTCTAATGTGTGCGTATTATAAGCAATGTAGACTACAGCAGTACGCCGACGCTTACGCCATGCATCTACACAGGTGCATGTAGGTCACCATGCAGAGGCCGGCCACTGCTCAGTGAGTTGTTGACTACGAGCAAACAAACTCATCAGTCACAGCAATCAGGTTAGGATTACGAAAGAAGGTTAACAGATGTTGTAAAAGGGAAGCAGATTACATAGCTGGTGTACTGTATAGGTTATGCAAAATTGCACCTATTGAGGCGGAGGGATGATTCTTTCTCCTCCGCTGCTATGACAAAGGAATGCACCGTGGCGCTGTTTATCCTCGTCATGCTAGTTTTCATTCTAGCCTGGTGATCATTAGTCTATTAATGCAATAAATAAATCGCACCAACTATAAATTAAACTTCGGATTCTTAATTTGAATCAAACCCTCAACACAAACAAAAATTGTCCCCACTAGAACAAACACTACAGAGATTGTATCATGGTACAAGTGTTCATTGAATCACACCATGATACAAATGTTCATTGGATCACACCATGATACAAGTGTTCATTGGATCACACCATGGTGCAAGTGTTCATTAGATCACACCATCGTACAAGTGTTCATTAGATCACATCATGGTACTAGTATCCATTAGATTACACCATGGTGCATGTGTTCATTAGATCAAAGTGGGGTACAACTGTTCAATAAATCCCACCATGGGGCAAACGTTCATTAGATGACACCATGGTACTAGTGCTCATTAGATCACACCACAATACAAGTGTCCATTAGAGCACACCATGGTACAAGTGTCCATTAGATTACAACTTGATACACGTGTTCATTAGATCACTTGTACCAAGTGTCCATTAGATCACACCATGGTGCAAGTGTGTAAGGAAACGCAGATTTAAGATGAGTGAAAGAGATAGGTATAGTGAAAGCGAAAGAGGGTCAAGGCGAATAGCAGGAGACAGGAAAGACATTTGGGTTTATTGTTGAATTGACTGCATAAGTAAGGACACTTCACTCTGGTTTATAATATATATTTAGGAACTCACGAACACAGTTTTGATAGAAACGACCTAATTAAACACCGATAAAAATGGTCCTGGCCTTCCACACAACACAGCACCGGTTTTACACAATCGCCGGGAAATCTGACCAGTTATAACAAGATAAAGGGGTGCCGCCCCGACGGAATTCCTGCACATCTCTAGGCCTACGTGGCACAGTTCGGAACTAATTAACACAGTTATGAGCCAGCTACGCAATACCGAAGGTACCACACAGCTGCCGTCGGAAGCTCCTGACGATCCACCACGCTTCATAGGAAGAATCACCACGGCGTCGCTCCCCGCCCTTGAAGAAAATGACCCGCACACCGATACAGGGGCCAGGCGTACTGCGCTTGCAGCTTTGCAGCGGATGTACGTCACAATTGGAGCCCCCCCCCCCCCTCCGTTGAGCCCCGACGCTGGATGCGTAGAGTCTCTGCCCCCACAGCTGTCGTCACGTCTATCCTTGACGATGATGCCCCCGCTTATTGATATCGGTGACAGGCGAACTGCACTTGCAGACTTGCAGCGGATCAATACGTAGTGGTTGCAGCTCCCCTCCCGTTGCGCCCTGACGCTGGATGTGTAGGGTCTTTCCACCCCCCCCACGGCTGAAGTCACGCCCCTCTTCTAGGTGATGCTCCCGCGGATTTATACAGGTGACAGGGTACTGCGACTGCCCTGGCCGCACCAGGCACTGGACGAGGGCCCCAGCGGCCGCGTGACCGCAATGCCTCAGTGTCGGTCTTGAAATTTTCTCTACTCCTTACGCAGTGCCTCCCCGCGTTAGCAGTCGCCCCTCTGGTTCATGGCCCGACTTTGAATCACCCAACCACACGCAAGGCGCCCACAATGCTTTGATCTTATTGGTCGGACGTCATGGCCTCGACCTAAAATACCACGCCTCCTTCCACACAATCAGTACAGAGTAGACTTGAAATGACATTACACGGAAATAACATTACAAGTGTTCAGTAGATCACACCATGGTACAAGCGTTCATTAGGTCTCACCATGGTACAAGTGTTCATTAGAACACGTATACAAAGCGTCCACGAGATCACACCATGGTGCAAGTGTTCATTAGATCATACCATAGTACAAGTGTTCATTAGATGACTTATACCAAGTGTCCATTAGATCACACCATGGTACAAGTGTTCGTTAAATCACACCTGGGTACAAGTTGTGGAAAATCTGCATTCCAAACTGTCTCACATTGGAAGTAACTGTATACAAATTGAGTGGGCCATTTTTCCTGAAGTTATAATGGGATAGGGTCCATGATGGGCAGGCGAGGGGGGCGGGAGATGCTTTAACACCCCCAACCACTCTTTTCCTCGCTTGCCGTGTGTTGTAATTAACGATGGAGTTTCGTCAGTTTTTGGCTGGTCTCTTCACGTACATGTATGTATTTAACGATGGAGTAATACATTAAGTAACGTTGAAGGTAAATCTATACGTATGAGATAATAAAAATAGGAATAGGAAGATGATCACAAGTAGTCTTAACACTGGTGTTCATTAGATCACACCGTGGTACAAGTGTCCATTAGAGCACACCATGCTGAAAGTTTCCATTAGAGCACACCACGGTACAAAGGTTCATTAGATCACACAATAGTGCAAGTGTTCATTAGATCACACCGTGGTACAAGTGTCCATTAGAGCACACCATGGTGAAAGTTTCCATTAGAGCACACCACGGTACAAGGGTTCATTAGATCACACAATGGTGCAAGTGTTCATTAGATCACACCGTGGTACAAGTGTCCATTAGAGCACACCATGGTGAAAGTTTCCATTAGAGCACACCACGGTACAAAGGTTCATTAGATCACACAATGGTGCAAGTGTTCATTAGATCACACCGTGGTACAAGTGTCCATTAGAGCACACCATGGTGAAAGTTTCCATTAGAGAACACCACGGTACAAGGGTTCATTTGATCACACAATATGGCAAGTGTTCATTAGATCATACCATGGTACAAGTGTTCATTAGATAACACCATGGGGCAAGAGTTCATTAGATAACACCATGGTACAAGTGTTCATTAGATCGCACAATGGTACAAGTGTTTATTAGTTAACATTATGGTACAAGTGTTCATTAGATAACACCATGGTACAAGTGTTCATTAGATCACACGATGTTACAAGTGTTCATTAGTTAATACCATGGTGCAAGTGTTCATTAGATCACACCTTGGTACAAGTGTTCATTAGATAACACCAATGTCCAAGTGTTCATTAGATAACACGATGGTACAAGTGTTCATCAGATCACACCATGGTATAAGTGTTCATTAAATAACACCGTGGTACAAGTGTTCATTAAATCACACCATGTATCAAGTGTTCATTAGATAACACCATGGTACAAGTGTTCATTAGATTACACCAAGGTACAAGTGTTCATTAGATAACACCATGGTGCACTCGAGATCGCATAATACAGAATCAATTGCCCAAAAGCCTCCCAATTAAACAGATTAATCACATGACGCCTAAAAGAAGTTCGCGAACGATAAAAGGTGTCTCGTAACGTGACACAACACTATACCGTGTCACGATGCGATTGATGCAAGGTGTCTCATAAAGTGAGGCACAGCATAACCGCAGCGTGATGCGATCGATGCAAGGTGTCTCATAAAGTGAGGCACAGCATTACCGCATCGTGATGCGATCGATGCAAGGTGTCTCATGAAGTGAGGCAGAGCATTACCGCAGCGTGATGCGATCGATGCAAGGTGTCTCATAAAGTGAGGCACAGCATTACCGCAGCGTGATGCGATCGATGCAAGGTGTCTCATAAAGTGAGGCACAGCATTACCGCAGCGTGATGCGATCGATGCAAGGTGTCTCATGAAATGAGGCACAGCATTACCGCAGCGTGATGCGATCGGTGCAAGGTTTCTCATAAATTGAGGCACAGCATTACCGTAGCGTGATGCGATCGATGCAAGGTGTCTCATGAAGTGAGGCACAGCATTACCGCAGCGTGATGCGATCGGTGCAAGGTGTCTCATAAATTGAGGCACAGCATTACCGCAGCGTGATGCGAAGATTTACCAATGGCAACAAAATCTGTTCTGAGTATATAATGTTTTTTGGGGGCTTCCTAACCGATGTCTTACAATAGTTGTAGAGTGTACGTCGTATTTTTGACCAGCAATGTTTTGCAACGGATATTATTGATAAAACTTTAATCTGAACGCTTAGTTCTCGAATACTTAATATTTGTTAGTAAAGTTTTGTTACTTAACTCTTGCATAAGATCAGAGGGGGAGGGATATATAGTGAAGCTTTGTAATTTAACTCATACATAAGATCAGAGGGGGAGGGATACATAGTGAAGCTTTGTAATTTAACTCATACATAAGATCAGAGGGAGAGGGGAAATATAGTTAAGCTTTGTTATTTAACTTGTGAGCGTAACTCCCTTGTGTAATGCCTTGCCGGGAATGGTGATGGGGGGTGGGGAGGGGCACGCTGAGGGTCTGGGCATGTTCAGGTGTACATTTAATGGCCAACTTATGACCCGTTGTCTGCAGGTTCATCTTCAGCATCTTCGACATATAACCCCTTCCGAACAGCCTGATCAGCTGTTGGGGAACCGTCTCAAGTCGGTAAAAAGGCAAAAGCCCCCAAGGTGAGTCCTCTGCTGTCCAAGGTCTCAGGATGGGTACCTGCCCTGGTGTGTGATGTGGCCTGGAAGTGGAGACCTGTGGTCCGGCACTGTTCTGCGCTTATCAAACCCAGAGGAAATCCAGAAGAAGCCCAGATCTGATTATTTGCAAGCTCAGAGGTGGAGCCCAGTGGGGACCTGTGTTCCAGCAGTGTTCTGCGCTTAAGTGGGGACCTGTGTTTCGGTACTGTTCTGCGCTACTCAAACTCAGAAGAAGCCCAGATCTGATTTGTTGCAAGCCCAGTGAGGTTTATTTGCCTCGGAGCCCAGGAGCAAGCCAAGGTGGTTGGAGCCTCATGAACAGATTAAGTGGACATTCGTCATAGCTCACAGACTCATAAGTCTCCTTTCTAGTTTAAACAACAATGATATTTTTTTGCGATGATTTAAACTAGAGGCAAGATTCTACTAAATAATTAGTATTCATACTTTTATCGCATTGTATCCTAAACTCCACTTTGCTGCCACTTGAGGCACCTCAGTGAACTCTCCTACCAAAACACGGTTGTGAATATCCTAGTACATCTGAAGAGGTCAGACAATTTCCAAATGAACTAATTGTAAGATAAATAATCATTAGCCGCTAGCAGAGGGCATCATAAAAATGGACTGACACCTTGGGAAAGTTCCGTGTCTTACTAACGATCTGGTCATTGGTATCATGATCGAGTGAATGGTTGGTCGAAACATAACTTCGTGAGATTCCTTGTGGTGACGCAGTATCGCCACATCTGATGTTGTGGTGCAGTAATGGGTGAAGTTCACCCATGCCCCCCATTATGTGTTTGCGTGAGTGGGGAAATATTGGGGGTCAGGCAACTCCAATAGACGGAAATTAGACAAAGCTGCCAAGTATAAGATTGTTTAGGCTTCATTCTCAACCATGATTGTAATGGATATTCTTATCTACGATGAACAGGTCCTAAGGCATGATTTTTTTTTTTAAATCGTGATTTATTCGGCAATTAATTGAGGAAAATTTAACTAATCGTAACATGTAGAGCGTGATATATTTCAAAAGCTTGACTGGATATTGGTACCAACGAATATACTGCGCCACCAAAATGCTAAATATACA
Source organism: Gammarus roeselii (assembly GCA_016164225.1). NCBI lineage: Eukaryota > Metazoa > Arthropoda > Malacostraca > Amphipoda > Gammaridae > Gammarus > Gammarus roeselii. Next base: position 827 of record SDVV010025296.1, on the reverse strand, counting down.
ATATGGGTTAGGTTAGATGGGTTCTTCTGAGAAATAATTTGATCATATACTTGATACGTCGGCGCTAGGAGCATCTCGTCGCTTCCGCAAGCTTCAAATGTTAGAAAGAGCGACTGGGCCGAGCAGATTTCCAATAAACCTTATCCACTCCCAGACTCTTATTATTCGCTCATGCCTGGCACCATTTCATTGGATGCTGTCTTGGTCTATTACTCCTCCAGTAAGCAATTTATAGCGTAAATAATCGTTGCGCATGCAGCATGAAGGTCCCTCCGCGAGTTAAGGTCCCTCCGCGAGTTAAGGTCCCTCCGCGAGTTAAGATCCCTCCGCGAGTTAAGGTCCTTCCACGAGTTAAGGTCCCTCCGCAAGTTAAGGTCCCTCCACGAGTTAAGGTCCCTCCGCGAGTTAAGGTCCCTCCGCGAGTTGAAGTCCCTCCGCGAGTTAAGGTCTTTCCGCGAGTTAAGGTCCTTCCGCGAGCTAAGGTCATTCCACGAGTTAAGGTCCCTCCGCGAGTCACGGTCCCTCCGCGAGTTGAGGTCCTTCCGCGAGTAAAGGTCTTTCCGCGAGTTAAAGTGTTTCCGCGAGTTAAGGTCTTTCCGCGAGTTAAGGTCCCTCTACGAGCTAAGGTCCCTACACGAGTTAAAGTCCCTCCGCGAGTCAAGGTCCCTCCGCGAGTTGAGGTCCTTCCGCGAGTTAAGGCCTTTCCGCGAGTTAAGGTCCCTCCGCGAGTTAGGGTGCCTCCGCGAGTTAAGGTCCCTCCGCGAGTTAGGGTGCCTCCGCGAGTTAGGGTGCCTCCGCGAGTTAAGGTCCCTCCGCGAGTTAGGGTG
>SDVV010025295.1:0-12447 GCA_016164225.1 Gammarus roeselii | reverse complement strand
GGGGGGGGGGGGGGGGGGGGCATTGGTCTCTTGGGTCGCAAAAGAGCCCGATGAATCCCGGAGGGTGACCCATGTCCCCCGGGTCTTCTCGAGCTCCCTGAGTCCCCCGAGACCCCTCGCCTCAGCTCATCTCGGTTTGCCTCGAATCACTTCGGCTCGTCGCGCCCAATTCGACTCGCCTCAACATGCTTCGACTGATCTCGACGCACCTCAACCAGCCTCGGCGCGACCCTCGCCCCTTGCGCCAGCAATCCGCGGACTGTAATGGTTAATTGTTCAACTCAAGCATCTCACATGAACGTTTTTCTCGGAATGGGTTTTCCAGCGCTGCGAGGGGGGAGCAGAGGTTCCAGGATTCAGAGGGGCCTCTATAGGGTCCCACAGTTTCTCAAAAGGCTACAAAAGGGTCTCAAGGGTGTCCCTAAGGGCCCCAGAAAGATCCAAGTGGACCACCCCAAATCCACTTGGTCTCTTAAGTCCCCCGGGTTCCCGAAACCCCGGGTCCCCGAGTCCCGCGGATCCCACGAGGACCTCCTCTCCCTGGGTCACCTTGTCTCCACCAACCTCGATGCATATAATGAAAAAAAACAATGCAAAATTTGTCACCATGAAAAAAGGGCAGATAATTATAATAGAGCCCAAGCAAGAAGAAATAATAAAATACTAAAATAAAGTGTTAATGATCTATAAAATGAATATTCATCCATCCACCCCTACTTAAGCATGAATTTGTGACGACGCTTTTCCTCACCACAAGCGCCCTACTATAGCTGCCCTACTATACTGTACTATGTTTTATCTACTACAAATGTCTTACTATCGCCTCACTACTGTAATAACTACATTTTATTCAATTCTTGCAGTCACGTGTAAATCAAACATTTCATTAGCCATTCTCATTATACTTCATGTCTAAGTATGCTCATTATGTCCGTGTGTGCTCATCGAGCAGCTTCATGCTATGCATTCCGTGTTCTCACACACGCTACTCTTGTGTAACGATGCATAGCACATGTGCTAGCGGCAGTCATAAAGTTAGACCCAGCGTTTATTTCACAATATCCGTTCAAGATCCTCCGAACGAGATCTCGTCCTTGTCACACGGTAATTGACAATTAGCCGAAAACTATAAACTTCAACAACGTTCATCTCTGACGTCACGTTCGCCCAGACCTCTCGATGCCGGCTCGTTATTTATTATCCAGAACCAATCGTCAAAATGCGCAAACAACACCAACCGTCACATCCCTTCAGTCCTCTCTGGTCATGCCGAGCCAGGCCATTTTTGCCACGTATTCAGTATCGTTCTTTCAACCAAGCCTTACTAACCTTATCAAAATAACATCATACCTTTACTCATCATTAAAAACTATCAATTCTCTTAACTAAATTGAAAACAATATCCTGGTAAATATTTTTCAAGTCAAATCATTACTTCTTTAAGGATTTCATTCCGAATAATCACGTGTTATATGCTGTGTAAAGTTGCTACATTTTTCACTTATAGTAGGCTATACTTCTTTCACTCTAACTCCCTCGCTCAGCTGTACTGCACTCAACTCGTAGCTCAGCTATTAAACCCAGAGCATTCATATAAATGCTAAATTAACAAGCGAGCTATGTTATAATAGATTGATGTTCCTATAAAACCTTAACAAATGTTTATAGAAATATTTATTTATTTTTCTGATTTAATTATTGTTGGAACATGTACTGTCCTAAACATTCATTTCGCGCAGTCAACGCTCAATCTGCTCTGTACTGTATCATACGTCTGACCGAGTGCAGAGTAAGACAACATGCACTGCGGTGCCCTGCCACCATCACATGCCTGGCCTAGCTAGCTAGCTCGCACAGACAGTCTTTCACCAGCCACCGAGCTGGCAGGGTGCCAACGGCCCTGCAAGGGTCGCCCCCTTACGCATAGGGCACCCCGGAACACACCATCCTCCACGCCGATATGAAGCAGGCTAACTCAACCGTCTCCAAAATCATCCGGAGTGACTTATTCCTTCAACTCTGCATCTATCACCACTCCAGAGTCATCTCTGGAGTTCCTTCATCGTCTACGACTGCTCACCGCGGAGCACCTTGCGACCTAGCGCTCATCGTTCCCGCGCGCTTCACATCTACCAACAGTTATTACTCCACCGTGCTGTCTCGCCACCGCAGCACATCTCATTTCGCACGTCAAGTGCGCTTCTAGCAACGCGCCACTTCGCTCACCGCAACGCAGCGTCTCATCAACCACGTGTGCCCTTAGTTCGCACTAACCTCATGACAGTTCACTGTGCTCACCGCTCCTACCACCAGCCACCGCTTGCTTGGTTGTCATAGTCTACAACTACCACACAGCTCTGGTCATCGTCACTATTAAGAGCTATACGTCGAGTTCCTCCGATCCAGTGCGCCAACCGAGTCGTCGCGTAATTTAGCCCCTCAGTGTAGCAAGCAAGCCCTCACCATTCCGTAAGTCCCGATATCGGGTGTTCCTGGTATTTCATGTAACCGCGGGATTCCGTGTCGTGTGATCTAGGACGGGTCTATAAATAGTTAAACTGTACGAATCGCGACTAGATCAAGCCACGGCTGACTGAAGGTTTACCATCAATTGATTCATGTGTTTGTTACATTGTGTCGCGGTCCATGCTAGCACCGTCGTCACTCTCAATTTAAGCATAAACCTTGCGTTCTTGTAATATATGTAAAAATGTATCTCTCTATTACTCCCCCTGCACCTTGTCGCATCTCTCTCTAGGATTAAAAATAGGCAAACACCCGCCATCGATCAAAATGGAGTCAGATAAGGAAACTACTCAATGCGATTCAATTCACATATATAATTTCAATACCGCGCGGTTCGCGCGAAGTTTCGCTCGTTTCAATTCTGTGGCCGACCAATTTATAAATGCCGTTTCATAACCTTGAAAGCTCAACGGTCAGTCAACCGCTGAATCCGTGGCTAGAGATTGTGAGGATGGCAGGAGATCAATTCAGGCCGTTCAATTAATAATTTTTAACTTATCACAATTATTATTCATCAATCTACTGGCAAATTCAATGCCCTTGTTTCATCTTTCAAACTAGTTTATTTTTTTGCAATGCGATACTCGTATTTCTCAATCTTACAATCAATATTATCAATCGTTTAAACATTCAATCATCGTTCTTTATTCCAATCTCATTTTTTTGTTCATTATAACAATCAATTGTTGACAAATCAAATGTCAATCAGCCGTTCATCAATCATTATTATTTTTTATCTTTTAATTATTCATTATTAAACCCAAATCCTAAATTGTAAACCCACAAATTATGCGTCATTGTTCGAGATTCTTCATGTTTACATAAGATTTTTCAGTCTTTCAGGATTATTGTATAACAAATATCTCCACATGTCTCTACATTTTAATCAATCCTCTGCAGTTCGATACGCACGTTCAATTCTGAACTAGTAAATCATCAAAAACCTAACCTAACCTAACCTTATGTATGATACCTAATCTTACGTACGGTTTTCAGTCATTGATAGATAGATACATATGAACCCCCTCCACACAGTTCTTTATAAAACTTGCACCTATTTATTTCTACTTCGCGGTCAATCTCGACTCATATATGTTACCAGAGAGGACAGATTTTCAATCTTAGATGGATTGAATGTTACAAGTAATTCATATTTGTTTCCATCATCATACAAGCGGGTACTTCATCTCATACTAGGTCTACCACATTTTCTTCAATATCTCTTGACACTTCATCCTTCGACGTTTTGCACAGCTGATCTACCATTTTCTTTCCAATAATTTCCATACTCTTCACGATGAATGCGTTTCAAATGTCTCCACACGTTACTCGTGGACTTATGTTTAGTCAATTTTATTTCTTTCTGGCATAGTTTACAGACCTCCATCACCCCATTACTTTCGAACAATCGACAACTCAAGCTATAACCCATCCTTTCACAACAGAATCCCAATATTGACTGAGTATATTCTCATCGGACACTGATTTAGATCTCACCATTCTGTCACACATATACAGCATTTACCCCGAGATAGGTTTATGGGTAGCGTTGTATCCTTTAAAATATATTCTCCTATCGACTTCAACAATTTCAATGTTCCCTCCGACCGACGCAATGTATGCAATTCATCGCTTAACATTTGAGTTTTAGGATATTATAAACAATTGATTTAGGATTTATGTAGTTTTATTAGTATTGATTAGATAGTGCTGACATCATCAATGCCATCTAACTCGTTTTTTCGATCACAGCAAGGCTCGTACAACCATCTATACCCATCTTCACGATGTTTCAGTTTTCTCTCAGAATCCATCATATAATCCAGCATATCAATGTTGCGAATACCGAAGGCTGTTCCGTGCCCTTGTGTCCACAAATATATTTCTTCTTCTTCTTGAACCTTAATTATTCGAATCTTCTCAAATTCAATGTCATTCTGTTCTACATCAATGACGAATTCATGCATACGTATCAGATCTTCTTTGGTTCTTAGGAAATATCCGATTCCCAATACCTCAGCTTTATTACACTTATGATGATTTTCCACTCGGATCATATCAATTTCGAGAGTTGCGTTCTTATTTCCCTTGAACTTTGTTACATACGACTGTAACCCGTCTACATTAGTTACCCAAAGCAGACTTCCTCTTTCCTTCATCCATATATGAATGTTGTATCCCACTCTTTTGATTCTTGTTTTACCCATCCTGAGATAACCGATATTTTCAACAGTAGTCATTATTTGCTCGATCCGACTCGTAGAATCTCCGGATATTTCTTTTTCCCAAACACGTTAACTAATTTTTGCCACTTGAACATTCATTGTTGTCTATTTGAGGATGATCCGTCCGTTTCCGTTTGTTCTCCACGTAACACTGACTTCAATCTCGGCAGGCAGGTTGCTATTATAATGCGATTGCAGGCTTTTTTGAAAATCATTAGGCCTGTCATCGCTCGCATTGGGCATCAACTGTGTGTGTATGTATGTATGTATGTGTATAGAGCTGTGTACGTAGGTGCATGTGTATATTCGAGGGTATGTACGTGTATGAGTTAAAAATATATATAACAAAATTGAAATTTCAATACATTTTAAAATTAAAAATTTAAATAAAATTAAAAAAAAAATTGAAACCCGGACCTTCCTTTAGTAGACAAGTTATCACATCAAAAGATTGAATTGGCTTTGTCCAGGTGTCGTTTTTACTTGAATTTTAATGTTTTTTTTTATTTTAAAATTGTATTGAAATTTATATTTTGTTATAAATATTTTTTTCAACTCATACACTTACATACGCTCGAATATACACATGCACGTACGTACACAGCTCTATACACGTATATACATACATACGCAGTTGATGTCCAATGCGAGCGATGATAGGCCTAATGATTTGCAAAACAAGCCTGCAATCGCATTATAATAGAAACCTGCCTGCCGAGATTGGAGTCAGTGTTCCGTGGAGAACAAACGGAATCGGACGGATCATCCTCAAACAGACAACAATGAATGTTGAAGTGAAAAAAATTCGTTTACGTGTTTTGGAAGAAGAAATCTCCGAAGATGATATGAGTCGGATCAAGCAAATAATAACTATTGTTGAAAATACCAGTTATCAAAATATGTGTAAAACAAGAATCAAAAGAGTGGAAGATAACATTCATATATGAATGAAGGAAAGCGGAAGTCGGCTTTGGGTAACTAATGTAGACGGGTTACAGTCGTATGTAACAAGGTTCAAGGGAAATAAGAACGCAACTCTCGAAATTGATATGATCCGAGTGGAAAATCATCATGACTGTAATGAAGCAGAGGTATTGGAAAACGGATTTCCTATTTCCTAAGAACCAAAGAAAATCTGGAACGTACGGAAGAATTCCTCATTGATGAAGAACAGAATGACATTGAATTTGTAAAGATTCGAATAATTAAGGTTCAAGAAGAAGACGAACTAAATTTGTGGACACATGGCACGGAACAACCTTCGGTATTCGCAACAAAGATATGCTGGATTAAATGATAGATTTTGAGAGGAAACTGAAGCATCGTGATGATGGGTATGAATGGTTGTACGAGCCCAGATGTGATCGAAAAACCAGTTAGATGTCATTGATGATGACAGCACTATCTGTAATTAATATTATAAATAACTAATAACACTACGTAAACCCTAAATCAATGTTCATAATATCCTGAAACTCAAAGGTTAAGCAATGAATTGCATACATTGCGTCGGTCGGGGGTAGCATCGAAATTGTTGAAGTCGGCTGGAGAATATGTTTCAAGGGATGCAACGCTATCCATAAACCTATCTCGGGGTAAATGCTGTATATGTGTGACAGAATGGTAAGACATAAATCAGAGTCCGATGAGAATATACAGATACAGACACTAGGCCGCATGCCCCAGAAAGGGGGGTGGCCGACGGCAAGGCGCACCTCATACCCTCATACGCTCACACTCACACAACTTGCCCTTTTGTGCTAAAGGGTCCGGCAGGTACACCCTCAACATACACTCTGGGTCATGAGTGCAGTCCGAGGATCCGTCGTCAGCAGCAGGGCCCGACAGTTTTCTCTGGTTTACCCCCGCCGCGTCATAATGGCCGGGCCACCCCACCCACGACCATCCCGACAGCAGGATGCCGAGGGCGGGAAAGCACATCAGAGCAGCGTCAAAATCAACCATTCTCCACTCACGCCTGTTCATTGCACGATCTCTTGCCACCTCCACATTCATGTCTCTCCTTGCTAACGCCTGCTTCACACCATCCATCCACACTTCGGTCTCCTTCTAGGCCTGCGACCACTCGCTTCCGCATTCATCACCCTTTTCACCAATCTTCCTTCATCCATCCTCTCCATGTGCCCAAACCATCTGAGAACACGCGAATCCACTCTGTCCTACAACTTCTTTTCCATCCCTGTTCTGATTCGAACCACGTCGTTGGTGATCCGGTCTCTCAGCGTTACTCCAGCCATGCTTCTCAGACAACAACACCCTCATACTGCCCTCTCTTTGCTTCCATCCCCAACTTCCTACAGCTCATTACATTATTTAGTGCACCCAACACTTTACATCCCTTTTTCACACGAGCCTTCAGTTTAGTTTCCACTAGTTCAGTTCTCTCCACATGGAAGCCCAGATACTTAAAACACTGAACTTCCTCCATGAGATCTCCCTTTAGGGTGATTTTAATTTTGCTCGCATCGACAGTCCTCGAGCATCACGTTACTTTGCTCTTACCGACGTTTACTCGAAGCTTCCTCCTCTCACACACTCTACCAAACGCAGACACTAGCCTACTAAGCTTCTCCTCCGAATACGCAACCAGGGCCGTATCATCAGCAAATAGCAACTGGCTCAACTGCCAACTCCACCCATTCGCTTCCAACAGTTCCAAGCCACGACCCAGCACACTAGCGTTCACCTCCCTGAACACTTCATCCATAGAGAGGTTGAACAGCCAGGGAGACATCACGCAGCCTTGTCTCAGTCCCACTTTCACTGTGAACCAATCACTCATCTCGCTTCCCACTCTGACACATGCTCGGGTGTCAGCATAGAAACTCTGCACAGCTTTCAACAGATGTCCGCTCACACCATACAAACGCAACACCCTTCACAGTGCTTCCCTGTCAATCCTGTCGTATGCCTTCTCCAAATCCATGAAAGCCCAGAACACATCCTTTCCTTTGGCAAGGTACTTCTCACAGACCTGTCTCACGGCAAAAATCTGATCGGTACACCCTCTACCACTCCTGAAGCCACACAGTTCCTCTTCAATTGCCCAGACCGTTCAGTCTCTAATCCTTTTGATCAGCACTCTCCCGTACAACTTACCAGCCACACATAACAGACTGATACCTCTCGAGTTGCAGCATTCATTTTCATCTCCTTTGCTCTTATACAGCGGAACAAGGCAGGCACTGCGCCACTCTCTCGGTACCACGCCTGACACAAAACACAAGTTCGGTAACTTCACCAACCATTCGACAATCGTTACTCCACCCTTTTTCAGGCACTCGGTCGCAACGCCATCCAAACCAGGGGCTGTCCCTGCTTTCATCACGTTCACCGCCTCCTGCACCTCTTCCCTGGTAATGTCCGCAACAAGTCTTTCTCCTAAAACTGGCATCCGAGCACCACCACCCACAGCAACAATGTCAGCCTCTGTCATCCTTGACATTCAAAAACTCATCAAAATACTCGACCTACCTGTTCCGTACATCACCACTTTCCAACAACAACTGGCGGTTTTCATCTTTCACCACTTGTTCCTTTCCGGTCTCTCCCTTTCTCACCCTCTTCACCTCTTTCCAGAAAATCTTCTTGTTCTCCTCAAAATTCTGGCACAACTGTCTGCCCCACCTGGCATCAGCGTCCTTTTTGGCTCTCCTCACCTCGTTTCTCTTCTTATTGTAGCTTTCATAAGCCACCACCGACTTCACCTGCAACCACTCCTCAATCGCTCCTCTTTTCCGTGCCACCACCAGTTTGACCTCCTCGTTCCACCACTCGCAATCTTTCCTTCTGCACCCGCCCACATGGCGCGCACCACACACCTTCTTCGCACATCTCAACAACGCATCACTTAACGTCTCCCATTCTTACTACACATCTCTCAGGTATTATCCTCTCAAGTTGTTATATTCTTCCCTCAACGCCTACTGGAACTCCTCGGCTCTACTTCTCACATCCAGTCCACTCACTTTCACCACCTCTTCCTCCCCCACTCGTTTGATGCCCTTCCACTTCTGCTCCACTCTTAATCTACCTTCCACCAGCAGATGGTCGGACACCTCTCCACTCTCCCCTTTTAACACCCGCACATCAAACAGCCTCCCCACCACTCTCCTCAATATGAGCACAAAATCCATCAGTGCTCTCTCCACTTCTGCACCACGGGCCATCCTTACCCATGTGTACCTGTGGATATCTCGCTTCTTGAACAAACTGTTCCCGACCACCAACTCCGCTCTATACACAGACCTATCAGGTTTACTCCAGTGTCATTTCTACTGGGAACGCCATATCTTCCTATCAGATTCTCCATCACTACATCTCCGACTCTCGCATTACGGTCACCCAGTACAACTACATTGAAATGACCTACAAAACTCTCAATACACTCACTAAGGTCAGTCCAGAATTGCTCCCACTCCTCTTCACTCCTCTTGCTGCCAGGTCCGTAAGCACTCACAAACGCCCATCTTTCTACGCCTAACTTAACTTTCACCCACATCAATCTTGGGGACACCTCCTTCCATTCGGTAGCGCTACTGGCCAACCGATAATTCAATATCAGGACCACACCTTCTCGTGCCCAACCTTCCTCCACACCAGACTTTCTTCCACTTACCGCACCAAAGTCACATTCGCCCTTACCTTTCAATTTCGTCTCACTCAGCGCCAACACATCAAATTTCCTCCTCACAAACATCTCACTTATCTCTCTCTCTCTCTACCTCATTCGTACTGCAGCCACGCACATTCAGTGACCCTAACAATATTGTTTGAAGAGGCGTGAGCCTCTCCTCCTCCCGCTCGTCTAGCCGTCTTTGAGGAAGGGTTTTACAGAGAACGGGATTCCAAGCCCATTCGCTCCGCCCCTTCTAGTCGCCTTTTACGACATGCAGGGGTTACGGTAGCACGATTCTACTCCCGGCTACCAAGATTATTATTATTTGCTTCCATGCTCCACCGGAGTCCCAACGCGAAGTTAATGCAGACTCCCCCGTAGGGCAATCGGAGAGTGGCGAAGTAGATGCAGCATAGATTAAGAGTAAATTAAACTTAGGTTCGAAGCAGTTTAAACGCAGTTACAGTGGGTTTAAACACAGTTGGAGTAGGTCTAACAAAGTACCAAAGTAAATTTGACATGGGCACCAAGCAAATTTGATGCGGCTACAAAGGAAATTTGACTTTGGATTTAACAATTTAAAAAAGAGTGCCACTAACGCGGGCACAAAGTAGGCCTCAAAGTGAGCTTGACAAAACTATAAAGATAGCTTGGCATTTACATATCAAATTCGTTCTATAAACAGAGTAAAACTAACTCGGGTACAGAGTAGGTCTAGAAAACACACAAGTTATACTAAACACGGATATGAAGTAAAATTAATCTGTTACAGATATGCGAAGCAAATTCGTTGCAGACGCAGGTAGAGGAGTGGTGGCAGCTCCCTCCGTTCTCCGCCGGAGCTCCAACGTGTAGTCACTGAGGGCTTCTTCTCGTGGCACGACGGTCCGGTGATTCTGCACAGCTTTGTGCACGAAGTCAAAGTTAAAAATTTCAATTAGTGCGCAGGGAGGACAGAGAGTTCGGGATCGGAGATGATTCAGACCTCGTTACCTCTACACTACCTCGTAGAGGCCTGTGTGTTTTCCAAAAGCAATCAGTTTTTTTCCGGTGTTCCGTTTCTGTGAGCACGCGTTGTAGGTTGTACGGGGGGCTCAAGAAGGCTCGTCGGGCTGCTGCGAGTGCATCACAGTCTACTAGCAAGTGCTTCACGCTTACTGCCATTTGGTGGCAACAGGGGCATGGTGGTGCGTTCGGTCCCATGTCTACGTCCATTAAGTGGTTGTGAGTTATCCAAGTGTGTCCCGTGCATAGACGGTTGATGGACACTTGGTCTCTCCTATTAGAAAACCTGGTGTCCCATTCTCCCACGGATGGTTTAACTGCAAGCATCTTTTGTCCACTTTGTTGCCAAGAGTCGTTCCATCGTGTTGTTATGCGTGAGTTGATGACTGGGAACCCGTCTCGGTAATGTATAGAGATGAATTGTTCCTGCTGGGTAGACATCCGTTTAGCGAGGAAATCTGCGTGTCCAAGGATCCAGCAGAACTCGACCGCCTGGCTCGCCTCTGACATTGTGAATAGGTCGTGTTGAATTTTTCTAAGGGCAGGGTGATCAAGGTGCAGAGTTTTCAGCTGGGTGAAAACACTTAGACTTTCTGAAAATATAACAGTTCTAGGGTGGCGGTCGCTTTTTGTATAGGAGATGGCCAGTTCGAGTGCGTGTAGCTCTGCTGAAAATATAGAGGCCTCGTGGGGTAGGGTGGCCGATCTAGAGGTCCCTTCGCCTATGGCGGCGGCTCCCACTCCGTCCGGCGTTTTTGAGCCGTCAGTGTATAAATGGCGGTGCTCAGGGTACTGTTCATCGAGTAGTCGTAAGAATTCTCGGCGGTATGTGTTGGTTGGGGTGTTACTTTGGGGTACGTCTGCAGGTCTAGGTTGACCAGTGGTGGGCTGATCATCCACGTTGGTGTGTTGATTTGAATAATTCGATAAGAGAATGAAGGCTTGATTGCTTTGCGTCTGATGTTCAGCGAGGTCAGTAAGTTATCCACGCGTAGAGAAAAGGGTGGGCATATGTTCTTTTTAGCCGCAAGGAGGTGTTATCATGGATGTTGGTGACATCACTGATTGCTGGGCTATTGATGTAGCTCCTTGTCTTGAAATAGTACTGAAGTGAGAGTTTGTCTCTCCGGAGCGGAAGAGGAAGTTCGTTAGCAAGCACGTTCAGGGATTCGAAGGGTGTGGAACGGAACGCACCGGTTGTGATACGCAGGTCGTTATTTACTATGATTGAGAGAGGTTTTAGGGTGGTTTTGGCTGCTGAACCGTAAACAATAGTTCCGTAACCAATGCGTAAGCGAATTAATGTTCTGAATAACGTCATGCCGGTGTCCATATCGGCTCCGAATTTCAAGGATGTTACAGAGAGGATTAGTCCGGTTGCTTTTTTGCAGCGGGTCTCCAGGGCTGCAATATGAGGTCGCCATGTGAGTTTAGGGTCCCACACAAGACGGAGGAATTTTATTGATTCTTCGTATACTAGCGGGGTGTTGTTTAGGTTTAGGGCTGGTTTTAGGTGTAAGCCGGGCACGAGAGTGAAGTGCATGCTTTTCGTTTTGGGGAGTGAGAATCTGAATCCGTTAAGGGAGGCCCAGTTTCCGACTAGGTTTAGACATTTCTGGAGTTCATGTTGAATTGTTAAGAAGCTAGGGTGCCTGTAGCTTATTTGTAAGTCATCTACGTATAGTGATGAAAGCAATCTTCCGTTGCGCGGGAGAATGTCTGCTATCTGGTCGATCTTCAGTATGAATAGAGTGACACTGAGGACGCTTCCTTGGGGGACGCCCATTTCTTGCGGATAGGATGGTGACAAGGTGACGCTGACCTTAACCCTGAAGGTGCGATTTTGCAGGAATTGGTGGATATAACGTGGTAAGTGGCCTCTCAGCCCTTTGCGGTGGAGATCCTTCATGATGCCATATTTCCAGGTAGTATCGTATGCTTTTTCCACGTCGAAAAAAATGGAAACCACGTGTTCTCCGCGGACAAATGCCAGTCTAATGTTAGATTCCAGTCTTACAAGGTGGTCCGTCGTAGAGTGGCGCTTGCGGCTGC
>SDVV010025294.1:0-12447 GCA_016164225.1 Gammarus roeselii | reverse complement strand
CACGACCCAGCACACTCGCGTTTACCTCCCTGACCACTCCATCCATATAGAGGTTGAACAGCCAGGGAGACATCACGCAGACTTGTCTCAGTCCCACTGTCACTGTGAACCAATCACTCACCTCGCTCCCCACTCTGACACATGCTCGGCTGTCAGCATAGAAACTCTGCACTGCTTTCAGATCCATGAAGGCCCAGAAAACATCCTTTCCTTTGGCAAGGTACTTCTCACATACCTGTCTCACTGCAAATAACTGATCGGTACACCCTCTACCACTCCTAAAGCCACACTGTTCCTCTCCAATTGCGCAGTCCGTACTGTCTCTAATCCTTTTGATCAGCACTCTCCCGTACAACTTACCAACTACACATAACAGACTGATACCTCTCGAGTTGCAGCATTCATTTGTATCTCCTTTGCCCTTACATAGCGGAACAATGCAGGCACTGCGCCACTCACTCGGTACCACGCGTGCCACAAAACACAAGTTCAGTAACCTCACCAACCATTCGACAATCGCTACTCCACCCTTCTTCAGGCACTCGGTCGCAACTCCATCCAAACCAGGGCTTTCCCTGCTTCCATCGCGTCCAGCAATAAATTCACATAATTGATATAACGTTGGGCATACATCATCATAATTAGATACAGTGCTATAAATCATTTGTTTGTTTTGCGTCTTGACATTCCTTTCTTTTGACCCGTTATCAGTTGACTTGGATAACAAATTCTATCAAAAACAAGCATTTCTCAGCGAGTGGCCGGCATCTCTTCGTGTGTGACCACCATCTCCCCGTGCCCTGCTCCAAACATGTGGGTGCAATCGTATGGTGCAATGCCCCGACTGGTCCGAGCAGTGCAGTGGTGCTATGGTGTCCACCGACTCTTGTAGCAAGCCAGCTACGAGGGGCATGCTCGTGCCTTGGGAACCATTCGTTCAGTGCAAACATGGTGCCAATCCGCATCGCTCTACCTGCGGTTGTACGCAGTATGGGGCTATCATCTTCACACCAAGACATCTCTAACGGTCTGTTGTATCGATGCGTGGCATTGTAGCGCCTAACGCGTAAGATATAAAAGGATGGATACCCCAGTTTATCGTGTTTATTGGGTCTGTACGATTTTGCGCCTGTACGATTTTGCGCCTGTACGATTTTGAACGATCATCATAAAATTAGTACATATATGTCTATTCATTCCACTAAATTTGTTTTTATGTTGGAAATATTGAAACGAAATACGTCTAGATAGTGGATCCAGTTATTTTTAGAATCGAATTTTTAACCATTTATCTCATATATTCATAAGAATTTATGAATTATTACGTTTGTAACTTACACAGATCACATTATTTCAGGCGGAATTGGTCAGGAACTGTATAATAGTGATGTTTCATGTACATTTTACATTCTAATACGAATAATGCTGTAGTTTCTTTTAGTTATATAAATTTTTATTTTGTTACAAGCTGGTTTTCTTAGCTGTTTACTGTATATTTATTAATTGCATATACGATTAGCCTCATGATACACCATCCAGCAGAATCTGTTGCTAACTGATACATCAAATAAGATAGAATGTATTATCCGAAATTACGATTGTATTCGGTGTTGACGTCATCAATTATAACGATAAGCTATAGCGTAGTGATTTTCGATACAATTTCTGTATGTGTGGTTGTGTGTTACCATTTAGGATAGTTTTCTGATGTAAGGTTTGCAGGCAACATAATCTTAATTGTGAATCATGCCTAACCTACATAATTAGCGATTTATATGTTAGTGCATGATAACAAAGAGTCTCCTGTCAGTCTAAGTGCCTTATTCCATGAGTGGAAGTTTCCCAAGTGTGCAGATATCTCATGACTACATGTATCCCATGGATTATTGTGTGACTGCAAGTTTTCAGTGAGCGATCTTTCGAGCGATGAGATGATAAGAAGCAGCTAGTGTTGTTAGGTCTCCTATGAGTGTACATATCCCATGAGTATACATATCCCATGAGTATACAAATTCCATATATCATAGGTAATGAATTAATGGTTAGGGTAGAGAAGAGATATGATTTTCTTATTTCATTATTGTTGTTTTTGTCTGATTATGTTTAGGTGGTGTGAATCCGTACAGCAACCTTGTGGGTCTATCATTGTACCCTAGCATATACTTCGTTTTAGAACATGATTTAATGGTCGGTCAGGTCCTGGTATACACATGTTTTTTTCGCCTCTTATGTAGTAATTTGGACTTTCGGTCAAGTACATGTGGATGTGCCCCAAGTTTCATTGCTATGTTAGAGAGATTGTGCAACGAGGCCGAGGGTCTTTGTAGTGATTTGCTAGGCCAATAGTGAACAGAATCCCAGAATTTAAGATCACACTCGTACCTTTCGCAATTTTGCCCCTCGCATGACCACTTTTTATGTAAATGGAATCTTTGTTTTGACCAGGATGGAACTAGGATCGAATATACTCAGAGAGATGGACTGAACAGATGCACAGTATGTCTGAGGCCCCGCAGCATATCTGGCTGTTAACTCTAAATTTGTTCTCTATCAAGCGTATGGCCCTCCTAACCTAACCTATTTTAAATAGGTTTGATGGTTATGTATGGTCACACATGTACACTTATCTACGCATATAATGACCGATCATAGCACTAATGTACACATGTATGTACTAATGAATGCATGTAATGCCCGATCTAGGTAATAATGTACACATGTACGCACTAATGTACGCATATAATGACAGATCCAGGTAATAATGTACACATTTACGCACTAATGCACGCATATAATGACAGATCCAGGTAATAATGTACACATTTACGCACTAATGCACGCATATAATGAGCGCTGCAGGCTCCATCTACACACATGTACGAACTAATGTATGCATATTTGCACACATATACGCACTATTGTACGCAGATAATGACCGGTCCACAGGCAATAGCTAATGTACACATGTACGCACTTATGTACGTATACAATGGCCGATTCAGGCAGTAATGTACACTTGTAAGCAATAATGTACGCATGTAATGACCGATCACGGACACTAATGTACACTTGTACGCATTATTGTACGCATACAGTGACCGATCCAGGCAAAATGTACACATGCACGGTGCCGGTGCCGGCACTAATGTTTGTAATCTACACTATCCTAACCTGGTCAATAATTATGTATTTGATGGATATGTAGGGCATTGATTTATAAGATGATCTGCTCTTGGTCAATATTTTTAACCTATCTTCCACAGTTTTACTACACTCACCCAATTTTGATCTAGCAAATATCCTTTTGCAGATGTTGTTTGGATTTCAGAACATTATCGTTATCCCCCCTACATGTTTGGATGAGACTCAGTACCCTGATTCCAATAGATCTAATTCACTTCATTACTTGCAAAGTTTTAAATATGAATCAATTTTACGTCATGTTAGATTAAGAGATTTAGGCAGTCTAAGCTACTCTAACTTATTTTATATAGGTGTGATAGTTATGTAGGGTTTTGAAACATATATGAATCTCCCCATCGATTTATTCAACACTGTACGTCTATCTGACAATAGGGTTGATATGTACCGCCAGATGTATTATCCTCTCTATACATGTCTCAATGCGATTCGTGAAGAGAGGTCCCCTGTTGACTAGAGTCAAACCATTGTTATCTCGCTTGTATGGTATGAATCTCTCCAAGTGGCTCTACAATTTGATCTATCTTAAGCAGTTCGATTACACTATACCAATCTTGATTGAGCAAATATTCTGTTGTAGAGGCTTAGATGTATTACATGATTGGATGAGACTCTGCAGCTAGCTTCCAATAGAACTAATTCACTTCATTTCTTACGAAGGTCTCTATTGTGGATCAGTTTTTCACGTCAGAGCACGTCATTTTTAGTTGGATATTGCCTGTATGACCACAGATTTCTACTCCACCAAACCGTTCCTAATGGTCGATCAGTCATTTGTAGACTAAATTATTCGAAATTTTCTGCTAGCATTAGCTATTGGCAGATGGTATTTGTTTTATTTTTAGATCCCATATGAAAAGTTGTTAACATCTGTATCGTTTTAATATAAATTGGCACCATCGAAACATGTATTCATAGACATATATTTATACGTATACGATGCCGTTCCCATTGCCAGGTTGAGTGTATGTATATCATTCCATTTGTACGCGTTATTTTTTTTGCATTACATGTGCATATTATTATGGCATTGCATAAAACGAGTCGTATTAATCATTTGAAAACAAACAATTTCTTACATCGCATTGTATTGTTGCTATATCACCCTCCCAGAAACATCCGTAACCCAACTTAACCAAAAATTATGTATTAACTCTCAAGTTTTATGCATATGTAAGGTAATCAGTCATTGAGTGATGCTCTATACATGTCAAATTTCGCCACTAGGCTCTAAATTTGAGCTATCTTTGCCAGTTCGACTACACTATTCCAATCTTGATTGAGCAATTATAGGACATTTTTTCATTTATAAATTACATCGATTGATTGAATGCTATCCGTGATTCATATTATTTTTAACTTAACACAATTCTACTACACTTTTACATGTTATTCACACCCATCCAAACCTAACCTAACCTTACGTATGGTATTCACTCATTGATATATACATATGAAGCCCTCCACACGACTCGGCTTACCATTGATACCTCCGACTGACACGATTTATTCAGTGCTCAAACATTCAAGTTTTAGGCTAATGGAATCAGTTTATTATGCATTCACATGGTTTATTAATAATTTATTAGTATTAATCATAGATCATGCTTGTATCATCAATGTTATCTACACGTTTAGATTTGAAACAGCATGATTCGAACATCCAACCATACCCTTCATCACTATATTTCAGCTTACGCTCAAAATCCTTCATGTACTCCATCATGTCTTTCATGTGCTTATCGAAAGCTGTTATATGGCCATGATTCCCCAGATGCATTGCTTTTCTTCTCGTATTTTAATCATTTTGACAATTATCCAATTCAAAGCTATTCTGATCTTCATCTCTGAGAAATTGTTGCATCCGATTTAGATTTTCTTTCGTTCATAGGTGAAATTTAGTTTCTACAACCTCAGTTTTATTACTGGCGTGAAGATTCTCAATTGATTCATATCAATTTCAAGATATACATTCTTATTTTCTTTAAACTTTTTTTTTATACGACTGTAATGCGTTGACATTAGTTACCCAAATTCTACTTCTTTGTTTCTTCATCCATATATGAATGATATCCCCCACTCTTTTTATTCTTGTATTACCCATGCTGAGAAAAGTGTTGCATTCAACACTAGTCAATGTTTGGTCGACCCGACTCATATCATCTTCGGAGATTTCTGCATCTAAACACGTAAACCTAATTTTTGCCTCGTGAACATTCATTGCTGTTTATTTGAAGACGAGGCGTCCTGCTCCACTTACACTCAACGTGAGACTGATTCCTATCTCGGTGGTATGCATCTACCTGATATGAGTTGATTACATGCTGATTTTTCACAGATCATTAGGACTAACCTTGCCATCTTATGACGTGATATTCATATAAATGTATATGTTTTTCCTGAATATGTGTGAATATGTCTGTGTGTACGTGTACGTTCATGTATGCCTTCATGTATGCCTTCATATGTGCGTTCATGTACGTTTATATATGTACGTGTGATAACAAAAAAATATATAACAAATCACAATGAATAAATAAATCACAAAAAAATTGAGTTCGCGATATTTTAGTATAAATCATTACACGTTAATAGACCGACTTGCTTTTTGTGAAGTTCAATTTTGTTAATTTCTTTTTTGTTATCACACGTACGTATATACGCGTACATGAACGCATACATGAAGGCATACACGAAGGCATACATTTGTACACTTTCTCGTGTACAGATGTATGCCTTCGGCAGGTGTCATGTGTGAGAGATTGGGTGAAAATGTTTGATAAATGTTCGGCGATTTCGTTTCTAGCCTCTTTTAGAATTCTGGGATGAATTTGGTCTGGACCTGGAGATGTGGAGACTTTCAATTTATCTATATATTTAATAACTT
The DNA here is from genome assembly GCA_016164225.1 of Gammarus roeselii. NCBI lineage: Eukaryota > Metazoa > Arthropoda > Malacostraca > Amphipoda > Gammaridae > Gammarus > Gammarus roeselii. Next base: position 6,359 of record SDVV010025294.1, on the reverse strand, counting down.
CGGCGGAGGAAAAGTTCACTGTGGTGAGGGCTTCAATTCGTTTTGCCGCTATGATATCCTCAAGATTAGGAATATCCTGATTCTCGAACGTAAATACAGAACAAAAGTATTCATTAAGTAGAACACTCATTTTTGGTGTCGTCCATTTCATGCTCACCAACATCGTTCATGAGAGGACCTATAACAGATTTCGATTTTTTTTTGCTCGAAATATGCATAAAAAATTGTTTCTGATTGGTTTTGGCATTGGCAGCATGTTCATTTTCAAAATCTTTCTTCTTACGTTTCAGGACCCTCTTTAGATCTCGCCTGCTGATTTTGTATTCATTTTTTGCTACGTCGTCATGTGGATGTCTCTGCTTTGTCGAATGGTTTGCTGTCTTTCGTAAATGAAGATGCTGCAATTCTTCTCTCCAGTACTTGGGCTGATAGACTGCTATTCGCCTGTTTAGCTCGGGATATGCTCAGGTTCGATATATGTAAGTGCAGTCAAGAAAAAGTCAAGCTAATCTGAAGTTAGGGACTATATCGCAGTTTGTTGATGTTTTCAACTCGGGCTCAATCAAAAAAACGGATACAGTTGTGGTCACTAGTTCCGTGTGGTTCGCCTACTTCGACGTGCGTGACATGAGAGTCGCTTGCATCCGTCTGATTGCCAATCAATGTCAGGGATATTGAAGTCGCCAAGCACAATACTGTGTTGTGTTGTGATAACATCGGCTCGGGTGTTGTAAAGATCGATATCATCTGCAACCTTGCTTTTAAGGGGGCGATAGACGAGAGTGATTTGACATTTTATATGTTTACCGGCTATCTGGATTGATAATATGTCATGCCTGTTTTTTGGAATGGTGACTTCTAATATTTGCAGAGTTTTTTTCACAAGAAACAACACTCCTCCGCCCTCTCGGCCTTGTCTATCTTTGTAAAATAGTGAGTAACCAGGAAGAGTAAATTTGCCTAAATAATGCCTGTTGCTCAATTTCATAAACGATTCCGTGATTGCTATTATGTCGATACTTTCATTCATTGCAGGGATACCAAATTCTTAGATTTTGTCTCTGAGACTTCTAGCGTTCACGTTGGAGCATTTGACTTATTTGGCTTCTACTTCTACTCTGAGGGCTTGTGACGGAGCCAAGACAACCCGTTTACACGAGTTGTTCTAGCGGAGCTGCGACTACTGCCTCTAACTCGGACTGGATTGATGACATTAACTTTTTTGCTAGGACCTGTGGTGGTGTTTTGGTAGACACATGTATTTTTTGTGTATCTCGTGTTGAAACGGGCGGAGGTCGCTGTGCCGTTTCGTCGGGCACTGCTGGCGGAGTTGTTGGTATGAAATCGTTTACGTTTTTTGACTTATTTTCGTTGACAAGTCCAGCGCCGATGTTTATAAGGATGTTTTCGATGGTATCAAGTTCATACATGTTAATGCGAGCCTTGTTGGTGATTCTATTAAAGGTATAGTATTTTGGATCGATCATCGTATCTCAATGATCCGAGAAAGAGATTTTCTGGTCTTTGCAAAAAGCTGCTAGGCGATTGTTGAGTAAAATCATCTCGCTTAACTTGTATCTACTTTGGTTTGGATGGGGCAGGCTGCCAGTGACATGGAGGGTTGCGTGTGAAGGTTTGATGTTGTTTAGCATGGCTTCATACCTTTTCCAAGTCGATTCCGTCTGCGATACGTATTTAGCACAGACTTGTATTATAATTCGCTAGGTTGAATGTATCCTTTCTTTGCGATTATGCCTTCGACATCGTCAATTTTTAAAACAGCTTTGTCGAGTATTTCAGTTGAATTCTCTTTCTTCGCTGATTTGATTTGAAGGGGGTGACATTGTAATCACCAATCACAATAATTTTCTTTGTATTCTGAGAGTCCATTTCATCGGGCAATACATCGAATCGGTTGCGTGTATTGGGTCATAAGTGTTGGGATAATGGTCCAACGTATGTTGCATTGTCACAACGTGGCTGTCTCCTACTAACTACAGTTGTGTACAGTGCCTCACTATCTTTGACTGAGTTTTCTATCGGTTTAATACGATCGTTTGTCTCAGCGTCTAGAGCTGAAAGTTTCTTGGTAAATTCGGAGTCTAGGTGAATTTGGAGTTCTTTCAATTGATTTTGGGTGGCCTCGACAGTTTCTTTGACTGCTGCTAATCCACTTCTTAATAAAAATTCGTGAGTTTTGTGATATTTAAATTCAAGAAATTAGTTTCAGCACGTTTTCCAATTTCAATTCTACAGCTAGCAATCGGGTCTCCGTGTTGACTGTCTCTGTTATGGATGAGTCATTGGGTGAGACTGTCTCTGTTTTGGATAAGCTAACGGCGGCGTGACTGATTTGTGTTTTCAGTTGTTTGGTTTCCTCTGCCGCTTGATAAAATTTACAGCGCAATGTCTTGCATTTTCCCCATTAGAGGGACTGCTACGCAAAGTCCTGGCGGAGCCAGAAGAACTTTGGCGGTCCATTTGTTCGGGGGCGTACTAGGTGTGGCAGATACCACATTCTAGCTTAGTCTGAACCATCTTGGACTATTATAGAATTTACCGTGGGGAAAATGTACCGTTAGCTTGAGGTCTATTTTATGTGATTTCTTTTAGACAGCAAATATGAATGCAATACTATAATTAGATGCGGGATGTGACGATTATATAGACGATTCGAAAACGGAGTTAAAACGGGAATAATTCAAATGAGAGTCGGATGTGCGTATCGTCGGATGTGCGTCAGCGCAAGGTTACTTCCTATTGCTGGATTTGGCTTGAATGCAAAGCTAAACTAACTCGTAGCTGCTCCCATCTACTTCTCAATAAAGGAATGATATTATGATTCTGGGCACCAACCTTGTACCAGACATGACCGGCGAAGTATCAGAAGATGACGAAAAAATATTTACAATTCAGTAGGTGGGGTGTTATGAAATCGTAGCACGATTCTGAGCTGCAAGATGTAAAGTGGTACAATACATGATACTACCTGATACATGATACTTGTGGTTTTGTTACAGAGAACCGGCCACATATGACAATGTTGAAAAATGTAATACCAGTAACATCTTATAATACGGTTGAGGTAAAGGGGACGATCGGCTCTGACAACGGTTGTAGGGGCGCGGAGGAAAAGGAGAGGCGTGAGTGCACCCTTAGAGAGAGAGAATGGCTTATACAGTTGCTCCTAGTTTTCAAGTCCCAGAAGTTTCCACTTGATTATGATTGACGCAAAAGTCTCATGGACAAATAATTTTGAATAACCTATTGTTACTTTTTTATTCTAATGGAACTGGAGTAATAACAGATGCAAAAGTTCGATATATTCTTGTTGTTGAACTTTGGCAGTAGTGCTCCCGTTCATTGATTTGATTTTAATTTTAATTGATTTGATTTGATTTGATAATCGTCAGATGCGCGTTGGTGCAAGTTACTTCTTATAGCGGGATAGATTTTAGAATATTGAGTTAATTTGAGATGATTTTCGGTACAAATTCCCCAATAAGTAAACTGACAACAAAACATGGACATAATCTTTCTTGATCAAATGGTGGCTGCTTGGCTTATGTTTTCAGGGCTTGATTGTATGGTAAAGGTCAAACGCGCAAAGTGGCCCACAAATTTGAAATTCCTGCAGGAACATGTGTGTAGCTGGGAAATATAACTTTTCAGTACTTTTTTGTATGAAGTGGCATGCATAATTTACCAAACAAAATGGACTTCAATATTAGGTATTTTATTAACATTACATTTCCTCCACATGTGCGGGAGAGAGCAAGAAACGGTCAGAAAATGTGTAATTAAATCGCACTCGAAAGCGGAGAGCGATCACAAGTGCAGTGCGTCATGATTGGTAAATCCGAGCAGATGCATATATAATAACCACCTTTCTTCGTCAGATGGCCGGACCCAATAAACTGTCCTGGTGAGACAGAGGCTGTTTCCATTATACTCTTCCCGATGCGGTACAGAGGAATGGTGGGCAATAACTGATGACAATCACACTGGTTGTGTCATGACTACCCTACACGGCTTTAACTGGAAGGGGATGTCTGTTGCGTAATGTTGCATATTAGCCGAACCGAACCCAGGCGCGTACCCTTACTCATCATAAGCTCCTTGAGCTCACGTTGAGAGGAATGTTGATGTTTTGGCAAATAATTTTATCCGAGCTATGGTGCATAAAGACGACCACAAAACAATCACTTTCTATCGGTTAATTTTTTTTCTACAGCTGGAGAGAAATGTTATAATCTCTGCCCACAGTTACAGGATGAAAGCTGACGGCGAAAAAGCTACATGAAACGTTGAACTGAAAAAAGTGTCCCTGCTGTATAAAAAGAACACGTTTCAAGATGTTCCATCTGCATCTAATAAAGAGGTGCATCGTAAAATAATAGCGAAAAATAGAAGAAAGAAACTAGGACAGAATCAACTGTTCAAAGATAAATGTTGGAACCAACTGTTGACCAACAACGGATAGCAGGAATAAGATGTAATCACGATTCAATTAAGGATACAGCTTTTGAAAGTTAAGCGGTCCAATTTAAAATTAGACGGAAAGTTTTCCTGAAATTCAACATTCAACACGTCATATGTGCTGTCGTGTTGAGTCCAGAATAGTAGGCAATGAATCAGCCCTGTGATCTGCCACTGTTGAATGGCTGGAGAAACATGTATGGCAGTTCAGTCAATCTATTAATGTCACTGTCAAGGAGTTGCTTCATAGATTTTATAATTCAACGACGAATTTCTTGAGTGAAGGTTCTATTATTTATATAATATATCTATTGAGGCATACATTTACAGTCGGTCTGTCCACAGACGTTTGCTTACATGGAACACACCCATGCTTACATTCCCATCTTCTCAGTCGAACTCTCCAACGCGTTATTTCCTCCTCGTTGCCAAGGATACGATGCGGTCAATTATAGTGCGGCTTCGAGAGGCCGTCGGTGCGGCAATTACACGCTGCAGTGAGTTTCATTTGCGGGTGCCGACGGCTTCCCCTTTCAATAAATGATGCACTTACCGATGGCACAGAAAGAGGCTTATCAGACCGTTAACACATCGGGTGGAGTTGTTTATTGAAGGTCTATAGGGAATTACATCGTATAACAACATAAAACGAAATAAATTATGTGTAAACTTTTAGTAATTGATTCATTTTGTGAGCAAACACTTTTTGAATTACTAAGTTCAATTGGGCTCAGACGATTAATAAAAAACCTCATAATCATGATGAGAGGGAAAAAATTCATCGTACGGGACAAATTTCGGTAATTTTAAGCTATTGTAAATAAACATTTGACTTGAACGATGGAATACTTTTTTTTTCTTTTTACCGTATTCTGATGAGCCATACGATCACAAAGGAAGGACGCAAGCTGAAGAAGTTTTCATCGAACCCGAGTTCTGGCCAATTGCAGTTCACTAACCGGATTAAACAATTCTTAATAGCCGTTGGCGTTCAATTCGTTCAAAGTCATCAACAATGCCTTTGTTCGGTGATAGGCTCATCACGCCGCCCACAGCATCAGGACAATGAACGGCTCTGCCCCATAGAATGACTAGCAGACTGGAATTTTAGGAAAGTATCAACTTGATTGCAAATTTAATTCTTTCGAAAAGTTACCAATCGGTAATTATGATGGTTTAAAAAAAAATATCACACTATTTACATGTATCTTCCATTTAAAGTTCAAATTTGATATAAGATCTCAACTGACATCATGAGATAGGCGTTACAACATCATATTACAATGAAAAGTACAAGACCGCATCACAGATGCTGGTTCAATTCGTTTGTACTACACCGTACTCCAATTGATTCTGTACACCTCTTCCTCAAATAATCATACAGGCAACGGTTCTCCTTCATTTTCGAATGCAAGAACAATTTTAATAAAGATGCAATCATGACGGGAGCAGCAGTTCTATCACGCATTAATAATAATAATAATAACAAAATCTTTATTGACAACCAACAAGGGCATAGTTTTACAATTGCGACATCTGATTTTAGGGTTACAATGTGAACAAAGTTATAAAATTACCGCACACAACTAAGAACAAGTTACAACATACAACTCTATCCTTCCTATGCGTATAGTAATTCTCTCCATCGCCTTAACAATGACGAGGCAGCGAGCGCATCAACAGAGCAGATTGCAACGACGATTTCATTTGGGGAGTTCATAACTCGAGTCATAAGGCTGTGTGCCGCTTTACGGAACAGTACCTTGATGTGATCTGATTGATTTTCAGCAAAAACTCTGCTCGCTGACGTCGAGCGAGGGACCTGCATCAGCCGTCTAAATGTGTCATTATAACTCACTGTCAATTTCCTCACGCTATAT
>SDVV010025293.1:0-12447 GCA_016164225.1 Gammarus roeselii | reverse complement strand
CAACTAAGACATTCCATTGTTAACCCATGTGTATATGTGTTTCGATAGTGAAGGAGCCCTGGTATCGTGTTTGGCATTCCTGGGGTTTAGCCGGGGAGGGTAACACACACACCCCCCCCTTTTTTTCTTCACCGCCGCTCTTCCGAAGCGCGGGAAACTTCCTCCTTTCTCTCGAAAACATTTTTTCTGGACTTATAAAATAATTGAGAATGAAGTAATGCAAATAAGGATCGATAAAATATATGTGGAAGATGATGAGGTATTATAGTAAAGTAGCTAGATATAATCTTTCGATTGGAAGCGTTAAACCATTTGGTCGGAACCAGGTAAGCCTACCAACGCCACCGATAGATGGCGTTGTATGCCGAAATGTTGGCTCCCCAAGCTTAGGAGGGTGTTGTTGCTTTCGAACTGTGAGTGATGCCGGACGTGCGAGGCGGCCCGACCTATGGATAATAAGTCCATAAGTTAGGGAATTATTTGTAGTTAATAATAGTGACTGTAGCTACACCGTAGACCTGACAATGACTCGCTGTGCTCATTTGATTTTGTTCACAACAATGACGTCGTTAGACTTAAGCTAAAGGTAAATTCCCTTGAATTAAATTAAACTACAAATGCCCTCATTATCACCAGTCTGGATTTTGGGTTTAAAGTATTAAGAGATATAATGTCATTAAGATAGGTTAATCCGTGTATGTAAAATAAATAATAGGATGTTTAAAGGTTGGGTTAATAAGCGAAGGTGAGAGAAAACCAATCCACATGAAGAAGATACAAATCTGGTACATGGATACATTTACGCACTATGAACGTTGTGCAGTAGTAGTAGAGTAGCAAATCATTGACTTAGTGGAACACTTTGAACACTTCACTCCACAGCGTCACTGCAATACCCAAGTTGAACCAGTCTCATTTTCTCCAACAATCGGAGTTGCGTGACCTCTAGGAATCAAATCGCTTCTAAACTGATCATAATTAGAATTTATTAAGATTATCTCGTACTCGATTTTTCCGTTAAAGTTCACTAATCAGTATATGTTATTTTCCACCACATAACTGTGCGGAGTCCACGACAAAATAAACAAAAACAGAGGAGCGACTTTGTTCACGTCCTACCCCTACCGACGCACGAAAATCATATCTCTGTACGTTAGGCAGAGATTTGATGTAACCAAACAACAAGCATAATTAACTGTGGAATAGCTGCAGAAAATAACATCTCTGCTCTATCAAACGCGGATTGAGAAGGAAAAATACGTTGGTTATGTTTTTATTTTGTGGACTCTGCTGTCGCAGTCATATATTAGGATCAGTTTTCCCTCCTGTAGCGCTCTTGACACAAAGAGCCTGCAGACCAGTTTTGTTTGCGTCGTGGCTAAGGGTCATGACGTATTCCAGAAATGGTTATATTAAACTACATCCGTCAACGCTATTTATTATATCATTAATTGCAATCAATAATAGTAAATTTATCAATCGGGAATGATAAAAAAAAAATCAGCTTTCAATTCAATCATCTTCTACTTGAGAGCCCCATAAACAATTTTATTTTTGAACTGATTGCTTGTAGTGAAAGTTACCAACAGGAGAACAGCCAATAGTAAAAGCCTTGAGTAAAACATATGCGGTCAATGATGATCGTTTCTCTGGAGGTGCCAAATTACGAGAACCAGTAATTAAATTTTGTATAGACATTAAACCGTTTCCCCCTAGTTAAGAGGGTGGCTAAGTAAGGCTGACACAGAGGGCGGAGACGCCCAATCTAACCGCCACAAGACCGCTATGTCCATGCCGAGGCTCGAACTCGCGACTTGCAACAACGGAGGCTAACACTGTAGTCGAACTCGTTAACCACTCGACCGCGGCCTTTAATTAGTTTATATGTAAGAATAATCCACTGAGCTAAGAAGGATAAGTTCCCGACATCATACTTTCTTTAATATGAAGATTTTTCGCTAATACTCGCGGCACACATTTAGCAACTGTTCAGATCAACCAAGCACGAGCAGCGTCGACCGAGCCCCGAGTGTAGAAACTGACTGTCTAGTCAAGTACAGTGCCGAGCGGAGAATCAATTGTAACTGTGTATACAACGATAAGGCAGAAAATAAATGCTTTTCATCAGAATTGATCATTATAGCGTTTCTCCAGTTAACGACGTTATTTATAAATAAGCGTTCAACATTATACATAGCGTGACTGTTCAGACTCTATAATAGTACGAATCAGAGCGTTCAAATCTTAATTCGGTGTCCTGCCGATTCAAATTGAACAACGTCTACAATTGCATAACTGCAAATTCCGAGATTTTTCAATATGGTTCGTTCTCAGAACATTCATTCAGTATAAACCGAATTCTGTTTTGCAAATTTAGATTCAAGTGAGTGCAACAAGCCAACCTGGTGGACGCAGTCCAAGATCCACCACCGCCACCACCGCCGGTGACGACACCGCAAACGCCGATTTCAGTTAAGCTACCACCGTTCAACACAGGCGACGTACCCTTATGGTTCACGCAGGCGGAAACGTTATTCGGTCTACAGACGATATCGGACCCGTTGGTCCAACTTAAGGTAGTAGTAGGTGCGCTAGGAGCGGACGTAGCTGCAGAAATACGAATTATCATTTTAAACCCTCCCAGGGATAATCCATTCGCAACACTCAAAAAGGAGTTGCAAAACAGTTACAGACTTTCGTTCCGACAGCGAATCGGAAAATTATTGAGTAGCAAAGAACTTGGCGCCAAAAGCCGTCAGTTTTCCTACGTCAAATGCTGACATTAATCGATGGACCAGCCAAGCCTGACGAAACGTTCCTCAAGACGCTCTTCCTCCAGAGACTCCCATCAAATGTGCAAACAATACTTGCGTTAGCAGTAGACAAGCTAAGCCTGGAGAAACTAGCCCTTCAGGCTGACCGAGTCATGGAGGTAGAGGCACGAAACGGTCTGTGAACCGGCAACGAACAGCGTCAACGCGTGTAACTTCGTTCCGATGTCACTAATGCCAGCAATGCCAGCGACGGCCCCACAGAGCGAAATAACTCAGATCACTGACATTATCAAACAACTCCAAACGAGCATCACGAGCCTAGCCGCGAAGCACGAAAAGCTAGAGCAATCCATCCGACGCGGAGGCAAAGACCGCGGTAGAGAGCGCACCGATCGCTCAAAATCGCCGCAACAAAGTTGCTCAAAAACCTGTGATAACTCTACGTACGATACGTGTTGGTATCACTATAAATTTGGCTCTAAGGCCACGAAATGCGACCTACCGTGCACTTGGACTTCGGGAAACACCAAACCCAAGTCCTAAATGTGATCGGCGGCAGAGACTTGGGAAAACTCAAAGAGAAAATTACGGCGATGCGAACGGCAGCAACATCGCCACTTACGGCCACAAAACTCTAATCATCGAGTTAGGACTCCGTAGAGATTTTCAATGGGATTTTGTCATAGCCGATGTAACCATGCCAATTCTGGGCATAGACTTCCTAACCCACTATGGCCACACCATCAATTTAAAAAACATGGTACTCCTCGATCCGACGACCAGTCTCACTAAAAACGCCACGCGGGCCCGGCTCGATGCTGCGATGCGAATAGTCGGCGCCGGCGACCAAATACCGGACAGGTTCAGGGCGCTACTAAAAAAATACTATGATATAACCGAGCCGGAAACGCTAAAACATTGCCCGCCTCACAGCATGGTTCACTACATACCAACAAAAGGGCCACCGCTATTCAACAGGCCTAGACGACTAGCCCCGGACAAACTCGCCATCGCTCAAAAACCCTTCGATGAACTTCTCCGTCTGGGAATCACCCGCCCTTCAGCAAGCCCGTGGGCTGCTCCGCTCCACCTCGTACCGAAAGGAGAGGGATGGAGGCCCACAAACGATTTCAGGTGACTTAATTATATAACGAAAGACGATAAATACGGATTTCCTCACGTTCATGACTTCGCAGTACACGTAGGCGCGTCGAAATATTTCACTAAATTAGATCTACACTCGGCATACTATGCCATACCTGTCAACGAAGCTGACATACCAAAAAAACGCTGGCACAACACCTTTTGGGTGTTTTGAGCATACTAGATTACCATTTGGGCTCAAAGGCGCAACCCAAACATTCCAAAGGTTCATGCACGAGGTGCTCTGAGGCATCGACAATGCATACGCGTGCGTAGATGATGTGTTAATAACCAGCGAAACCAAAGACGACCATTACGGCCACATTGAAGCTGTATTCAAACGCCTCCAAACGTACGGCCTAGTCATGAACATGGCAAAGTGCAAATTCGTCCAGGAAAACTTCGAATTCCTGGTCCATCGAATCGGCAGAGAAGGCATCAAACCGCTTCCGAGCAGGGTCGCAGCCATCAAAGACTACCCATAACCGGCGGACATGCACGGTTTGCGGAAGTTCTTGGGCATGGTGAATTACTATCACCGGTTCATGCCCCACGTAGCCGAAACGTAAGCACCCATCAATGACCTACTAAGGCCCAAGCAAAAAGGCACATCAACTGTAGTAGTTTGGACACCTGAGGCAGAAAAAGCGCTCATGCTCATAAAAATTCAACTTGCTAATTACACTGCTTTAAAAGTCCCAACAGCATTAGCGCATTTATCAGTTGTAGCAGATGCGTCAGTGACGGCGGCAGAAGCGGCCCTGCAACAAGCGGTAGATGGAAGAGTAGAACCTCTAGCATTCTTTAGCAAGCGTTTCACAGAGACCGAGATCAAATACTCGACGTTCTCCCGAGAGCTATTCGCAGTGTACCTTGCAATGAAGCACTTCAAACATGCGCTTCAAGGGACACAGTTTTGTCTCTACACTGATCATCAGCCCATAGCAAAGGCAATACAAGCTTCAAATTTGGACAAACACTCCCCTCGCGAGGCGAGGCATCTGTCTTACATTCTTGAGTTCACTTTGGACGTGCGATACATCTGCGGTAGAGACAACATATTAGCCGATGCGCCCAGTAGAGCAAATGCGTTAAATGTGGTCGTGAACCCAGCGATAACACTCAAGGAACTCGCTAACGCGCACCTCCACGATAAGAAATTAAAATACATGATCAACGAGCAATTCGAAGCATTCCAAAAAGGCAAAGCATGCCAACATAAACTAAATTGCAGAAATGGCATCGCCTACGAATTGTCACAGCCGCCTCAGCCAACACCGTTCATTCCGAAATCAATGCGTGAACGGTACATAAGGTCACAGCACAACCTCGCCCATCCAGGCATCAGGTGAACTGTTCAAATGATTAAGGGCAAGGCGTTTTGGCCAAACATGAGCAAAATCATTCGCAAACAAGCTCAAACGAGTCAAAGTTGTCAGTCGGCCAAAATAACTAGCTACAATGAGGCACCCTTTCAACATTTTGCAACAGTCTCAGACCGTTTCAAAGCGGTCCACGTGGACATCGTTGGCCGCTCCCGTACAGCAATGGCTACCGTTATTCACTTACTATAATAGATAGATACAACAGAAGGCCCGAAGCCATTCCGATAGTGGACACAACTGCAGAAACCGTAGCCAAAGCGTTTCTAATGAACTGGGTAGCTCGCTACGGGGTACCCGAAACATTGACGACTGACAGAGGGGCAAATTTTGAAAGGGAATAGACAACAACCTTATGTAAGTTACTCGGTTTCCGAAAATTCCGAACCACGTCGTACCACCCCCAGACAAACGGAATCATCGAAAGATTCTATAGAACCCTCAAGTGAAGTCTGAACTGCCAACAAAATCCGCAAGATTAGCACACAAAGTTCTCGTTACTTCCGTTAGACCTGCGCACAGCCCCGAAGTCAGAACTCGACTGCTCTGTCACTGAAATGATGTACGGCAGCACACTGCGTGTACCCAGCGCTCCAAACATGCACGCATGCATTCATCAGGGTTGACGCAGTACAGCGACTATTGACCAGACCTTACGAAGGTCAATTCCGCATTAGCAAGTGAGGCGAAAAAATATTCAAGTTAGGCCGCAAAAATAAATTGGAAAATATCTCCGTAGACAGACTGAAGGCAGCGATAATGTTGCCCGAGACCGCAGAAGACAGCTCGAGTGTAACCACAACACCAAAGCAATTCTCTAAGTGCACACCTGTGACGCTTCACAGAGTGCGTTTCAGTGAATCGTCAGCGCTCGCAGACACACAGCCACCAGCGCGGCATGCCGATGGCTGACAAACAACCCCCCCAAATCAAGTGTCACCACCAGGAGTGGACGACACACCAAACCTCCGGCACGATACCGCTGACAGCAAAGAGGAGAGGGGGAGGAAAATCACTAAGGAGAGGGCAGTGTCAGGGCTCGCGAAGTCTAGTTCTGCATTGTTCTCCCTCACAACAATTAATAAGAAATTCACGTCCTGGAAAAATGTATTACTGCTAAGATGAATGTATAATATGTTACACCATTGTATTAACTTCCATTGGAAATTTGTCGTAGATGCAGTTTTCCTCTGACAGAGGGGATCCCTCCGCACGTCAGCTTGCCAGCAAGCAGCGCGGAACTCCAATTTTCAGTTCCCGGGTTCGGCAAGGATTTGGGCGCCACCAATCAGCGCCAAGGGCGGCAACAATTAGTGGAAGTTAAGCCAATCCACATCTTGGAAGCGGCACAGGGATCTGGGAATGTTAAGTCCTGGATTAAAGGAAAGTCGTAATTAAGCATTGTATCACACTTTTGTTAGCAACAAAATATAAATTACTGGCAAGTATAGGCACAGATTAGTACCAGCCTAGTATAGGTGTAAAGGAACAAACTGTAATTATTAATAAATTGTAACGTAGATCAACATACCTGGCACCTCTAGTGTTGCCATCTGTTGTTCACTCTGAATGGCAGCTCCGCTCTAGCCGGGTCTGCCGCTTCACTCTCGTGCCTAATGTCATCCTACAAGGTATTAGCTTACAAATCTCCGGTGTAAATGTCGACAGTGCAAAGTCGCAGATGAGATTCAGGATTTTTTTTAAATAGTTTTAAGAAATCATAAGTTTTGATTTCAACAACTGTAGGAATAAAGTTTTCCTCTCTCTCTATTTCAAGGCTCATCCGCGATGCAAAGCCCCGTCCACCCTCTCCTGTCGAGCATTGACAACCACAATGACGGAGAGTTACCCAACCATTATGTCAGGAGACCTAGAATTGACATGTCCTAGTTTAGGGATATTTTCTCATGACGATAATCTTCTCGCCCCTTTAAATTAGGTCGAGATTATTAATGATTAATGTTCAGGTAAAAATCGTACTGTTCACCCCCTGTTTTTCTCTCTGGACTATCATGTCTAAGGACGAACAGTACTTCACATTTGTTTCTTTTAGAGTAAAAATCTAACCTCTCAACTCCTCATCATTATCCCCCCCGGTCAAGCGTTGAATAAACTTTAGGCTATTACCAGAAAACTCTGAGCAGCACGATAACCAAGTTTATACTACTTCTATGAAAAATTACGTGTTTCTACCGTGTTTTCTCATAAAAGATTGCTCTGTCTGTTTAATGTATTAGAATGTGTACATCTTGTGACGCTGTAATGCATAGTGCCATGAGCGGTGACTGACATCAGACATCATTTCAAATGATGTGATCGTTGGTTACATTCCTGTACATTGGCCGACTGGGCGGAAGATCAGCATCTGTAAGCCTTCTGCCACCTTCAACGGCTCTTCTATTGTCATTTTTTACTTGCAAATAGACAAAGGTAAATGATTTCGGTATTATATATTACATTGGAAAGTACTTTTTCAGTCTACATGCCAACTAGTTATGGCTTCAGACGGAATATTGCAGAATGTTTTTGGCAGAGTATTCCAGCAAATGAGCTTTCTGCGACTGAAGTTCCTACCGTAGAACACTTCAGTTGAAATTTAGAGTAATATCTGTTCTATTTCTTGCATGTGGTTTAACATAGCAAGGAGACTCCGGTTTGATAATGTTGTTCTTGTAATGATGCTACATTTGACACTATCAAAATAATGTTGTTATTTTTTCATCCGTAGAATAGGGTGTCAGTAATTACAACAGGTTATAAAACGTTTACATAATGAGGACACTTCACTGTTTGAAGTGACATTAATTAGGGAATGGCTAGTTGGAATTATGCAACATGAGGTGCATCAGAAAAGTTAATCATGTAACAAAGAGGGAGAATATATCATTGAAAAAAAGAAAGGCAAATTATGCTCAGTATTTTCTGCTGGAATGTGACAGTGATTTAATGACATTTTTGACTAAAAATTATAGGCCTTAGGTTTATTTTGTGTGTAGAAACATCCACGTTTAAAGTACGTCAGAAAGCAATGAATATGCCTGTAGTACCATACACTTTCTTGTAGAAGTTGTTGGACAATTTTGAATTTTGTTGATGATGCAACTCAATTTTGGTAATTCCCTGGCCTCATTAGAGACAAGATTTTTATAGGTAGTCACATCTCTACATTTATTTCACTGGTCAACTTTGTTTCTGCTACATATGCAATTGGTTGACCTTCCAATTGAACTTTTGTTTTATGAATAAGTTTATCCTGACTTACATCTTGTCAACATCTAGCATCAACTTATCAGCTGCAAACCAGTGGGAAATGTGTACCAATTAGATGCAAACCTATTTGAAATAAGTGCAAATAGTATCATCTAGATTTTTTGAGTCAAATAAACTAGTATCATCTGCAATATGGACAAGTGATAGGTATCTGTTGCTAGTGTTTACAATATCATTAGAGTGGATAAGGAAGAGCAAAGGTCTCTTACCTCTAACCTTTGCAGCCCCCTCCAGCAGCGCTACAAGCAAGTGAGGCGTAGCAGAGCCGGGGGAGACTATCACAGCCATGCGTGCCAGTTTAATATAGAGAACAGCTATGTTAACACAGGTATAGAAACTGGAATTAGTGCGCGCCATTGACTATCTCATGAACCATCCGTATGAATGACGAAAAAATGAATGAATAAATTTTAGAACAGCACACTGTACAACAAAGAAGCATATGAAGAAGCATCACATCCAGACACACACACACACCACAACCCACAATTTTAGCATCACAGCAATATATACATATATATTGTTGTGGAACCTCTACAGCGTTACTATCTTTTGCTTTTCAATAATATGAATTCCCAGTTAGTACTCCAGGAATCTAGCCCCTCAAACACAAGTAGCAGTAATCATATAGTGGATCAATTTGGCAAGTACCTTGCGTTGTTGTGCAAAAAACTTTTTCTACAACTTGAATTCCAAATGTGAAGATACTTCAAAGTAGCAAAATTATCAGAAGCAAGGATCCACTTCTTCTGAGTCATAAAATAACCAGAAGCAAGGATCATGCCAACCCAAAATATCAAATCCCAATGATATGCCTAAAGGGGTTCCAGGTTATGGAATGGTAAAAATATTATAATGATGACTGGTACAATCAACTACTTTAATCCATTTGTTTCAATCAATGTGCAATGGTTATTTTGCACAAATATAATATATTACTAAGGAAACATATTGCTTCTCTAATGGTTACCAAATGAAAATATTATCCAATTAACAAATAATCAAATTGTAACTACTGCAATTTGCTGGTAGAAACCATGAAGCTATATAATATAGCTTTCTACAATAGATTAACATATGATAACAGCTGCTTGTCATTGCATTACTTTCTTTATAACTGTGATTTTTATGTTCACATAGCTCATTATTACTGATTGCATCATCTCATTTGTTAATTATGCTACAACTGCCATGTATATTCATTAATATTTTCAAACCTAATTATTTATCAAATTATTATTGCCATGCTTATTTTATGCTATTATTGCCAAAATTATCTATGACAGCTATCAACTTTACGCTACAACTGATAGATCTATTTTTAATTAATATTATACCTCAAATCTGCAATTTATCAAAGCTCAAAATTATGAAAACAATTAGCAGCATGAAGCACTGTATTGTACTTTAAATATAATCTTATTTTTAATTGGCATACTATGCTACAAATTAGCAGGTTGCCTCATGTGTAATTACTATGCTATAGATGATAATTTTTGGATTGAGTAATGCTTTGATCCAGCAGTTTTTGTGCGCACTATAAAAAAAAATTCTCATTATTCTACAGAAAAAACTATTCGTTGCTGCTTCATTCAGTCTTTTATATCTTTTCTTTTCTCGGTTTCATTTTTCCTTCAAACAAAGTATTAACTCCTAATATATTACCAATAATTATATAACTACTGATTGATATAGGTTCTCTACAGAGTCAATATCTAATATATACTCATTATAGCTGCAGCTCTACCCATTGACTAATTTTTATGGTTGTGTCCATCAGTCTTGAGATGATAGTCCAATGTATCTACCACCTCGATATTCACCTATTTCTATCAGATAACATGGACTTCAAGAACTAGGTATTCCAAAAGAGAACAACTTGCTATTTATGAATTGGATCTCAGTAACTAATGGAACAATCCCAAGTATGCTTTCCACTCTGTGGCAAAGCATATAGCCAAACCCTAACCTTAGATGCAGGGTTTTCCTAGATGCAAAAAAAGATAGAAGGTGCAACAGGTCATAGGAATTATTAAATACTCCTATTCTGACATGAGTAGAGTAGGAAAGGAAACATAAATTTGAGTGAGAGGCCAAGATCAGTGTGAAAGTAGTCATAAACAGGAATGCTTCCTGACCATTCACACTAAACAGAATGGCAAGAGCTATAGTAGTTGATGTAGAGGATAAGATCAATGGATCAGAAACAAAACTCTCAAATGAAAGAATAGTAGCATTCCACTGCAGTAGATAAACTATTTGCAGTTTTCCCCATCTAACAAACTCAATCTAGATTACTCAATTTTGAGGAACAGGGTATCAATCCACCAGTTGGCAATCCAAGTACAACCCCCAACTCCTGCTAACAGCTACCAATGTAGTCTTGAGTTCAGGATAACAATTTGTAGGTAAATTTCTTTAGGGTGAAGAAATTTTATCACAGAAAAGTATATAATCGAGAAATTATCCAACTAACTTTGGTAGTGACACATATACTACTATTCTGATAACACCAACAACTAAGCAGTGGTTCATTGATCAACCAATAATAGATGTATAGCTACATACCATTAAATGACATTTTATATGCTCTACTCACACCACCATGCTGTTCTGCATGATTATACCAATAACATGCTGTATGAAACACTAGCATTACTATTAGGCTGTTATGAGTTCATGCATTGTTGAAAAAATATATCTCTAAAGGCTTGCAACAACAACCTATAACAGTTCTGAATAATAACTGAACACAGTTCAGTTCAACATGCTTGCCAAGCAACTTTATTGCATTTACAGCCAGATGTGGCAATTATACTTATTAGGGCAACACAGTTAAACCACTGCTGCACCATAAGAAAAAGTATGTATTTCCTCCAATCCAGTAGCTATCATGCCAATAGCAAAGTAGCTTTCAGACAATTACACACTAGGTGCAATTAATAACCACATATAACAACAGAAGACAGCATCAAGGCAGACGTCTGGGGATTACCTCCAAGAAGGAAAACACTTTTACACCAGAACACAATATGGATAAACACATATATATACACCATAACAAAACTCGGTAAAAGTAGCTAAGAGGGAATTGCGTAGGTGTTGTGGTGGGTAAAGCTTTGAGGCTTCCTGCAGAAGAAACCAAAATGGTAGAATGCAAATATCAATCACAACACACAGCAACTATATATGACATCAACTAGATGTTTATCCATCTTTGGCACGTTGATTCAAATTGAATTGTGATAGATAAGATCAGATTAAGGGATATCTCCATCTCCATCAAGATGATAGCAGTTTAAACCACTCATCCTTCTTTGTGAAATAAATAGATACAAAAAGGGATTGCACTTTGGAAAATATCTTAATGAATTATGACATCACTAGCATCATATTTTGTGACTCATAAATAATAACTCAAAAATGAAAATTTAGCACCAATTAGCTACATCAATTTCTCATATCGACCATCTCAATTCCATTAACTTTTGCAATTTAAATAACTCTTTTCTGGAGTAACAAGCAGCTTTGAATGAATAAAAACAATTTTTGAATTAAAACAGAAAACCCCTGAAATTTTGAGAATCTGACCTCACAGAAATAATCATAAAATAATTCATAAACCAAAATGCTGCCTTCAGGAACCATCCACAAGTTGACACACAGCACTCACCCTTGTAGTCAGGTGCACTGCGCACTGCCAACAACTGGTCAGTCCTGCTTAGGTCCTACAGCCAAATGATGATTGCAACTTCAGCTTCAGGCAATAATTCAACTGGTGATGCAATGGCAAAATTTGTGGTCAGGCTAAGCTCTGCTTCTTCTGTGAAGATGAAAACACATAATTAGGGGGAAGTTGGGATGGTAGTCCCATTACA
>SDVV010025292.1:0-12447 GCA_016164225.1 Gammarus roeselii | reverse complement strand
TATTTACATATAGGTTACCTTTGGTATTTTTATCGCATTTCAATGCTAGGCATTCTGTATTGCAATTCATTGCATGTCATGTTGCATATCTGTAATTTTAATACTAGTCCTCTGAGAGTGCTTAGGGAAAATAATAACACACTTTTGTAAGATAATTTTCTTAATTATATATCTAGCAGTTCCATAATAATTAACACCCAGTATTAAAGGTTAAAACCTCACACATATATTCTTCTTCTTGCACGAATGTTGATTTCCGGACACGTTCATGATGAATTTTTCAACCATGCCGACGACTTGATCCGATCACTGTTGTATTAATAAATTTACACGTGGCATAGATTTATTTAGTTTAATGGTATTTTTTGCGATTGTATTCTTTAAATATACGATATTCGCACTGGTATTCTTTTCGTTTGCTATACATGCTGTCATATTATGACCGAATGTCACATCACACGGGATTTGTTTAATAATGTACGAGTTTATTTGTAGATCGATTGAATAAAAAAGGATCAGCAATGAAAAAACTAGAATTTTGATAGAAATCTTCAAACGATGCTCGAAAAATCGTGGCATCTCCATGCTGGCTCAAGTTATAGTGTTTTATTTATAGCTCAGCTACATATTTATACAGATTCGGTAGGGAATTATTTAGGCATAGATCGATGCTCATCATAAGCATGATGTCACCAAGATGCGGTAAATTGTCAAAACGCCCTTGCGTGTAGGGACCTCAAAACAGCCCTGCGTGTAGGGACGTTATAATAGCCTTACTCCAATATGGTAGGAAGGGTAGTCACAGCGCTGCCCGGGTAGTGCTGGTGGCAAACCTGTTTCAGCCTGGCACACTACAGGCTCGAACACGTACACAGAGCGGTCATCATGAGCGGTGCGGGTGAACTGGTTGTGTCGCCGCGTCAGTGGGTTCTCTGCCTCGGTCACGAGAGGTACTGCGCTTGATCATCTCACAAGGGTGAGACTTTTAAATTGAACTTTTTTTTTCAGTATCAGTGTTATGATACGTGGTATTGTAGCTGAATAACGGGATTGTTAACGTTATCATGGGTGTTTCCACGCTAAGCGAGCTTATTTATTACCTGTTCCCATACGTTATAATGCCAGTCATGCTCAAGAGTGCAGTGTTGTGTGCTCACGGGAACTTATCTCTTGGTCACGAAATGACACTACCTCCCGCAAGTAGTGAGGTGGCATACCCGTTACGATCGAACATGTTTCGCGTAGCAGTTTATGCTGTTCTGTGATTATGTATACAGTCAATGTGTAACAGTGCTTACGAGTGTTATGCCAGTGTTACGAATACGCGATAGTTCGTTACTTTATAAACTGTCCCAGAATCTGTCTATCCCGTCCTACCCTTCAAGTTTCAATAGTTTATTTTTGTGAAATGCTTCAGGTAGCCTATCCAGAAACGTTTGAATCGAGTCATTGACATCTTTGCTTATCACTGTCTTATTGACCAATAAGCTTTTGAAGAGATCGAGAACGTGAATACGACTTCGGACATTGGGGTGGCTAACAAAGCCGTTCGGCTCATACATAAGTGATGTGTTGGTTTTTAGGTAGTGAATCAAACCGGGAGACAAGGATTTAGCAACGGGGGGGCAATGAGGCTTTATATAGTGCTGCAACATCGCCATCATTTGGTTCCTTTTGTTTGATCGGTTCCTGTGTTTCATCATTTTTTTGTAGTGATACTAGTGCAATATAGTCCTTAGATATAATCAAATAATTTTGGAGTTATTTCAGGCGAAGCGTTAAAATCTAGAAAATCGCGTCCACGTTCATCCAACATTTGACTGCGGTATTGACTGCTATGTTCTGCTATTTCTGGCCCTATTGTAACAGATAAGGGTGTAGCGCCACAGTCAATATGATTTGTTGTAATCTTATCCATCTTGAATATTGGAACTAGGTAGTAAACTGATTCATCCATGAATTCATTTTGTCAAGAAACTCACAGCAGCAAAACCCTCCACGCCGGGTTGATGAAGTTTTCCTTTTGTTCTTGGATGACTTACTACCGGATGATTTACTACCTAATTGTTTAAGTATAGAACTGAATTTAGTTACCCTTGACTTGATTAGCTTATCACAGACCAATTTTCCGCTCAGTATATTTGTAAATATTTCGCAGATGATTTTATCATCTATATCAGTTGCTAGTTTGATAAGTTGACTACGTTTGGATGATTTTAGTTGATTTAATTTAGCATAAAAGTTCAATTTCCGTTTCAAAGTACGTTTCTCACACATCACTCTACGATGGCTCCTTCAATAATCCACGTCGGTTCGCTGTCAGGATAATCCGTGAATATTACGTAGATTTGCTTTTTGCCTCGTTTAGTTCAGGTCATCAAGACTTTAATGGCTAAATATCAGGTCTGTCACACTGAGCTAGTTTCTGCCTGTTGGCAAACTTTTGATGGGTTCATCAGTATCGAGCGGTGTAATTTCATAGGTCGGAGAGTAAGGTTTTTGATTAATACGTGAAATACGAAACACTTCCTTTGTAAACTTTCGATCGTGTCCTTTCCTGAATGTCCTGAGACGGGGATCACTGCAATGTAAACGTACGTACGCTCCCACTTTTAGTTGTGTACTGTGGGGGGGATTTACGTTATCATTTTATTTTTTCCCGACCAACTTCATTAAATTTATTTAAATGTTGAACTTCATTATTTTTATTTTTATTCGTGAACTTTCCTATCTTCTGAGACTGGATCATAATATTAACAACATAATCCACACTGTACCAATTGATCGTTCAATTGCATTATTCTAGGACATACACATTATTTTATGGTCAAGTTTGCGCGGCCATCTTGGAGTGCAAAACATTCCTTGTCACAGTAGCTAAGTCATCAAAGTGTCTATGTTTCTATGACTAACCACCTTAATTCTTTATCATCATAGTAGGTTAGCCTACAACCATCTCTACGTCTTCCTAACAAGATACTAGTCACAAATTGTCTTAAAGATATGGACTTATCCTTTATTTGAGAAACATTATCCAATAGACGGAGCGAGACAAAAAAGTCCTCTCGAAGCACAAGTCAAATTCACAAGAGCCTGCCTCTGATTAGAAGAGCCCACTTGACGGTAACACTCCATCTAGCGGCATAGGTGCAGGCCTACTCGCTTACATTGCTCCGACCACGGTTTAACGCTTCCATTCGAAAAATTATATTTAGCTACTATACTATTTTATTCCTTTGTATCTCATACGTAGAGATTTACCTTCAACGTTACTTATTTGCATTACTTGATTCTCATTGACATGTATTACTTCATTCATATTTATTTACACGTCTAGTATCATTCGAGAGGAAGGAAACGGACACAGCGGCTGAAACAGACCGGAGATGGAAAGAGTGGGGGTTTCTACCCTCCCCATCTCAGGATAGCCCAAATGATGACGACCAGACCTCTTTACGAATCGGGTACACATAGGTTTGCAAAGGAATGTCTTCCCGGCAAGTAGAGCAGGCAGTTATGTTTTCAACATGTACTGGGTACGTTAATTGTTTCACGTCGTATTTTGTACATTTCGGACAGAAGTGCCTGAATTTCTTTTGGGTCGTTTAACAAATGAACTTCAAAGGAGACCCGGCCATTATTGATGAATGCGGTGTCATATTGTACGAATTCACAATTAATTGTAAGTCATCTATATAGCGTTCCGTCTTTTTTAGCATGCAAATATGTACCCATTTTCAGTTTTATAGTCCGTATGACCCGTTCAGCAGGTGATGCTTCAATGGCTTTGTTGTAGGTGTAACAAATATGTATGTTCTTGCCTGTCAAATAAGCTTTAAAGCTCTGGTTCATAAACTCAGTCCCCTGATCTGAACAGATCCGAGTTGTTGGCCATACGAGTTCGTTGAACATAGTATCAAATGCTGCAATCATATTTTTTAAATGTAATTGCTTTCAACGGTTGTACACACAGATATTTGCTGTATATGTCAATGACGATCAATAAGTATCTAATTCCGTCATTTTTATCTGCCTAATCTTTCATGTAGGCCACATCCGCCCAGAGAATCATTCCAGGACGCGCAGCTGTGGACATGCGTCTGATAAATTTGAAGGGAGCTGGTTTAAATCGTGTATAAGTCCCTGACCCTTGTAGAAAGTTTTCAACATCGCGCCCTACTGTAGACGGACAAATGTTCGTATAACTTTAATGTAGGGCCTTCGCGCTAGAAACTGATCCATCAGCCTCTGGATTTGTAGTAGACACTCTCAATTTTAATACAATACTAATCTCAAATCTGGTATACATTATATTTTGTAGAGGCAACGCTTGTTCAAATTCATGTCCTGCAATTTGTGCTCTAATCAAGAGTTTCGAATCACTTGGGTGTGTGAAGTCAACCAAGATGTGCCCATTTTGTTTATGTTCCAAATGCAACATATATACGGAGATAAACGACTCAACGTTGTCTTTTGCAAGGAATGTCTTGCCAAAGTTACGTAATTAATTTATATCGCGCATGCGTAAGATAATAAAGTGTGTGGTATTCAAAGATTTCGTGCGGTGGAATGGATTAGAGTGAAAGAGAGATTAGTTTAAATATATCGCACTGATATTTGCATGGCGGCCCCGACAAAAAACATTTGCAATAATACGTAGAGACTCTGAATCTAAAATAAAATCGTAATACACTACAAGGAGTTTACATTTAGATTTTTTGGATAATGGATCGAATGCGACTTGTCCTGTATAAATTTTAATATTTCGTGTTTTCTTACAGAAAAGGGCTCTGACCCTTCACTGGCCACCTCATCGAAGCTATCAATGTATTTAGTAATTAATTTCCAATTAGGACATTCTTCCCACTAGATGAGAACCCTCTCACAAACAATCGCGCGGGATTGTTGAAGACATTGACGTTCATCCTACCCAACAGCACAACTAACTATTTTTCAACGAACTTTTAATTTATATGTACTTTCTCTCCTTTGCAGATGTATTCCATCAAGGATGTGCTGAAATCAAAGACCCGTTTGGCAACACCAGGTAACTTGGCTATTTTTTACATCTCTGAAGTTAGATCGGTCATGCAAACACATGCCAACATCTTTGACATCAACCAATGTGGCTTCCGTGTTTTTTTCCAGTAATCGATTTTATCTTTGTTAATTCATTCGTTCTCAACAGGTCGTGGTAACAACTCGATCGTGGCTAGATCAACCCGGATCTTCAAGGATGATAAGGTATGTATAACGAAAATGTCTACATATTTTTAGAGTCTATGATCAAAATAGCTTCTAATTTTGAGCCAAATATTTCTTTTTCTATATATATAAATTTGTATGTTCAGACCGACGCAGTACTCTCCCTCAAATCCCCCGTATCAGGGCTATCCGATGGCCGGTCATCATCCAAACTATCAGGGTGATCCTAGGTACGGTAACCCACACTACCAGCGTCCTCCGCTGCATGTACATCACTGCCAGCAACGCCAGCAGCCTCAGGCATGACAACCTCGACAACCGTGGCAGAGACCACCGTGGCAGACACATGCGCGGCACTATCCGCCACATACTTGAAAAAAAAAGACTTTTACAAAATCGGACATAATGCGTAACAAAAGTTGGTGTGTACAAAATATACGTTTCTTCATTATTTTGTTAATAATGTTAACAACTTCCTTCAGGAACATCTTCACCATAGGTTGAGAAGGTGCTATAAAATGAGCTATCTGTCCAACGTTAGGGACTTGTCTTCCAAGATTAGCTCAAGTGATTTGGGTTGAGATGTACTGCGATCCAGCATGGTAACTTCTTGACCTCTAGACTTGTGCATTTTTCATTTATTGTTTATGAGCAAAAGTGATATTTCTTCCGAGTTGCACTCCAGCTCCACACTCGACAAATCCTCTCTTATTAAAATAGATACTTGTTCCATCATCTTCAGAATGATTAATCTAACTTTAAATGTTGTTAGTGTCGTTGACACAAAATTACCAGTTCAATTAATGCAAACTTCTGGAGAGTCCGGGTATAGGTCACTGCAAGGTTTCATACTTTTATCAACTTCATTTTTCGGACTTCTTGTTGATCAATCTTGAGGAGGTTGCTTATTCGACGAGAAGCTGATGATGTGTGTGTCCACCGCCTCAGCGGTGGCAGTTTTATATGACCCCACCGCTGCAGGCAAGCGTACAGTCTGCAACACGTATTGCGGTTTCGTTTTGATTTGGTTTTGATTTGTTTTTGATTTGGGTTTTGTTGTCGTACATCTGGCAGCGTATGGTTAAGTTATCTGGCGGTGGATGGCAACTGTTGTATAAAACGGCAAATGCCGCAGCTCAGACATTATCTGTGCTCTTGATCTCATCGGAAACACATTTCCTTCTCCCCCCTCCCACCCCCCGAAAATGTAAGTAGCTTGTCTGTTTTTAGATATATCTTTCTGTAACTTTTTATTCTAAAAATATCTTTGTTATCTGTTAGTCTAGTTTTTTTTAATATAGAAACATCTTTGTTATTTGTTTATTCCTGTAGGATGAACCAAGACTATATGGTGATGGCGGATACGCCATTGTTGGAGGATGCAGAGAGTGGCCCACAGCGAAATGACACCTGTCCGCCCCTCGCAAGCCCTAGCACAAGCCTCGCAATGTCCGCAAGCCCTAGCGCAGCCTAAAATCCACAGGTGGTGGCCCCATTCCGTCTTCGGAACTACCCGGAGTCCAGTCTACTGCTCCGTCTCCGGAACAAACCGGAGTTCAGCTTACTGCTGCTTTGGATGCACCCTTGGCGCTGTCTCCTGTTGGAGAGTTCGTTACTCAACCTACTGATGGTTCGGCTCCGTCTTCGGAACAACCCGATGTTCAGCCTACTGTTCCGGAACAATTTGTCACTCAGCCTACTGATGGTTTGGAACAGCTCATCGTCCAGGCTACTGATCCGATACGTGAGCTTATATTCTACCCGCCTACCTCTGAAGAAATATTGGAAAACAATTTTGTAACTTCCAAATTTATGCCATACACTGAACAAGTCAGCCTATCTTCCATGATTACATTAGGCCGCGAGGAGCCAGTGGAACACACTACATTGAAATTGGGCCTATTCCAAAGACTCCAATGCATTGTAAGTGTTAAAATTATCAAACTGTAAGCGGATGCATCTGTAGATGATAAGGACTGGGTGCTTAACACAAAAGCTATCAAGCTTACGAAAAACACAGATTTAGGTGAGTTGATTGAGG
This sequence comes from Gammarus roeselii, assembly GCA_016164225.1. Lineage (NCBI taxonomy): Eukaryota > Metazoa > Arthropoda > Malacostraca > Amphipoda > Gammaridae > Gammarus > Gammarus roeselii. The sequence continues at coordinate 5,201 of SDVV010025292.1, read as the reverse complement.
ATCTCGGGGTAGATTTACAAAATAAATTAAAAAAACAGGAGCTAGAAGATAGTGGCTGGTCCATTACAACAGTAACCAGTCTTGAGCTCAAATTCTACAAGAAGGGTGAGAATGGAAATGAACGTCTTGGAGATTATGTTCCTTGGTCCAAAAACTGTCCAAGCCGGCACCACATTGTCAACATCAAGACAAAAAACAAAAAACAATAATTGAATATTGACTATCCTCATCGCTCATTTCCATTTGAAAATAAATACAAGCCTCTCATATTTTAAACGACAAGCGGAGCATATTATAACCACTCGGATGTCGTGGTCGAGCGGTTAGCGTATCAGACTGCAGTGTCAGCCTCTGGTGCTGCATGTCGCGAGTTCGAGCCTCGGCAGGGACACGGCGCACGGCGGTCTTGTGGCGGGGAGATTGGGCACCTCCCCCCTCTGTGTCTGCCTAACTTAGCCACCCCCCTAACTAGGGGAAAACGGCTGTATGTCTATACATATGTCTATACATACATACAAAGACACATACTTCCAATATCGAAAACTTCCCTTGAACACACCTGTTGCCTTGGAGGACATCCCTATTATAAGGAGGGAATGTAACCTGAACATCAGACTATATCAGCTCACAAAAGAGAAGGAAGGTTATGGTCTGTTTTACTGTCAAATATTTTTCCAAATGTTTTTTTTTATGTTAGTATATGATTTTAGTACTGTTTCAATTCACCTCAGCAGGTCAAGTACAGGATTATTTCACTTTTATCTAATACAAGATCGGTAATGTACATCGGCATCATGTATTGATCGACTATACACCTTCATTTTAGTGTAGGATTTATCATCTGGGGTATGGTAGGATTCACCGTATATCATATATAATCAATGTTGCTTAGGCCATCCTAGAGACTCTTATTTAGCTATTTTTAGTTGTTGTTATTGTATGATTTTGAACGGTTATCATAGGAATATAACTATATCCGGAATAAATTCGCCTAATTTCATGTACTGTTGCGTATAAATTAGCTTAACTGGATATAGTGGTTCAAAATATGGGTATGTTTAACCTCTTGACATTGAATTATGGTCCTATATCAAGTCGTCATGGAGAACTAGTATACCGGATTTGTGTAGAGTGTTAGTCATGAAATTTAAAAAAAAATTTAATGTAGATCTCAATTAGGTTATTCGCTTGCATGTCTTTACTAGATGCTTATTCCCTCAAGTCTATCTTTTATAAATGTATGTTGATCGTTTACAGTTTGTGCAGTTATGAATTATTGATTAATTCAGGCTTTATTTTGAGATTTCATTCCAATTCAGAATAACTGACTTATTCGAGCATTCAGAATACCCACTCTAACATTTTTCACTGTATGTTTGTAATGTAGAGGGGTCGTAAACCTAACCCATCCTAACCTATCCTAACCTAATCTAACCAGAAATTAAATATTTTTTCCGTTTACATACTTATGATGGTATTTTTTCATTGATTTAAGCTTTATTCATATCAAATCTATCCACTTAGCTATGTAGCTTTTCCAATCTTTAGCAGATTGTGTACCTATATATATAAATATTTTTTCACTTTGCTTGTTACAAGTCCAGTAATATCGATTAGCCTCAAGTAATGTTAGGTGATCGCTCGCTAGTAGACCGCAGGGTTAAAACAATTATGTAAGCTTGCCGCATATTTCACTGATTGTTATGAGTGATAAAGCGTTAACAAATTATATGTTTGTTTACACTGTTACAATCTGATTTTTCGATGGAATGTTGGATTTGTTGCTCCTGCTATTTTTCGTATATTATAACGAATATTGAATAAATCCACTCTAACATTTTACTACAGATCTGTGATGTAAGGTTCGCAGACAACAAGATCTAAGATATAAACTTTGCATACGATACATAATTTGCGAAATGTATATTAATGTACGACAACATAGATCAAACATCAATGATTGCAAAACGGCTTGTCATTTACTGCCAGATGTATTAATACCTAGGCAATCTAACCAACTTGAACAATAATTATATATTTTCATTCAAGTTTGATTGCTATTTATGATATCAAGTCATTTTTTGTAAAGATTCACAATGAAAAATCACTCCACACGGATCTACAGTATTTTAGATAGGTTGTTCAATATCTCACACCATGTACACACATACACACATTCACACGTTTATACAGGGTCGGTGCCGGCATATGCCGGCACTTGCCGGCACAATGTAGGCGGAAACAGAAACGGTGCCGGCCTAATGTAGGCGTATACAGGGTTGATGCCGGCATATGCCGGCACGATGTAGGCGTATACAGGGTTGATGCCGGCATATGCCGGCACAATGTAGGCGTATACAGAGTTGATGCCGGCACAATATAGACACATACACACATTTGAATGCGCGTACAGGGTCGGTTAACATCTGAAGCATTATACCTCTGATCTCGGTTTTTCTATTAGAACAAAGTCCCTTGCTTCTGTTACAAGATATTTAATGTGGATCAGCTTCACGTCATGCTAGGGTTAAAAGAACTTATCATCCTAACCTAACCTAACCTAACCTATTGTAACCAAGAATTATGTATTATCGATCGTGATTTCATGCTTACGTAGGATTTTTCAGTGTTTTAGGATTTATGCATAACAAATATCTCCACTTGACTCTACATTTTGATCTAACCATTGAAGTTTTGATACACACTTCCAATTTTGATCAAGCAAATTTCATCCATTTTTCTTATGTAAACTGTATCGTTTGTTTGATTGTTTTAGCAATTTTAATTTCATTCATGATTTTTTTTTGCACAAATCTACATCACCCTCACTTATGTTATCCACACCCATCAAAAACCTAACCTAACCTTATGTATGGTATTCAGTCATCGCTGTATACTAATGAAGCCTTCCACATGACTCTAAACACCACTTTAACATATATGTTATTTATTTCGCTGTCACTTTCGACACATATTAGTTAGCAGAGAGGCCCCATTTTCAAACTTAGATGGATTGGATGTTACAAGTAATTCATATATGTTTATAGCTTCATACAATCGGATAAATGGTTTCGCAATAGGTTAACCGAATTTACTGCAATAACTCCTGTCTCTACATCCTTTGACGACAGGCACTCCTGATTTGCCTTTTCTTTCCTACAATTTTCTTATTCCTTACGATAACTTTGTTTTAGATGTCGCCACACATTAATGGTGTATTTAGGTTTATTCCATTTTATTTCTTTTTGCACAGACTATAGACCCCCGTTACCCCATCACTTTCGAACAAACGGTGTCTCAAGCTATACCCCATCCTTTCACAGCAGATCCACAAACTTGTCTGAGTAAGATCTGATAGGACAGTGATTTATATTCAACCAATCTGTATCACATCTAGATCATTCACCTCCTCAGCCAGGTTTGTGGCAATGTTTAAATTTGTGTTGAGCGACATTTTGAGCTGCGTTTCATACCTTGAAACATATTTTTCTACTGATTTCGACAATACTATGGTACCTCCGACTAACTGACTTTATATATTTTATTGCATTTCATTGCTTAACCTCTGAGTTAAGAATTTAATAAAGATGTCCATGGCTTATTGCTATTTTTATTGCCATTGTTTACAGACCTTGCTGGCATCAGCAATACCATCTACCTCGTTTTTTTTATTTGAAACAGCATGGTTCGTACATCCAACCACAACCATCATCACTATATTTCAGTTTCCTCTCAAAATCCTCCATATACTCCATCATATCTTTGATGCGAATACAGAAGGCTGTTCCGTTCCCGTGGGTCCACAAATGCACTGCTTCATCTTCTTGAACATTAAGTATTCGAAACTTCTCCAATTCAAAGTCATTCTGATCTTCATCATTGAGAAATTGTTGCATATGATCAGATTTTTTTTTTGTGTTTCTAGGTACAATTTGTTTTCCACAACCTCAGCTTTATTACAGTCATGATGATGATTTTCCACTTGGATTATATCAAAGTCGAGATTTTCTTTCTTATTTCCCTTAAACTTTGTTGCATTCGACTGTAACGCGTCGACATTAGTTACCCAAAGCAGACTTCTTTTTTCCTTCATCCCTATATGAATGATATCTCCCACTCCTTTGATTCTTGTTATACCCATTCTGAGATAACTGATAGTCTCAACACTAGTCGACACTAGTCAATATTTGATCCGAAGACTTTGTAGCCGAAAAGCAAAATTGTACAGCTTTGGGGTAAGATTGTACTGCTGAAGTACCAGTGCATATTATGATGCGTTGTGTTGTTAAGATGTGCTGTAAAACAAATACCGAATTTATCACTAAGTAACTTTTGAAAAGAACTGCAGTGTACGTAGCATCCTCTGTCTATGAGAACTTATCTTACTGCGTGTTGAACCCTACACTAAAAACTTGAATTTGATTGGCATGCGTCTCAAGTTGTTGATACCCAGTGATAATTTCCTCACCGTTACCTACAATCAGAAGACACGCAGCGACCATTCTAATCACAAGTTCTTCAAAAGTTGGGGAGAACATACGATCAATATCGATGGGAGATTACAGAAAAATTAAAATGAACAATGATTCCGTCATTGGAGAAGTTCAGGTTCGTAACGAATATTTGATGAAGCGTCGCATGAAGACGTGTCCAGAACGTGGATCACTAAGCCAGAAAGCCTGAATCACAGCCTCTAGATTGATTGATTGATTGATTGATTGATTGATTGATTGATTAAACACGTATTTCCACCGGAACCAAGACGAGAGTCATCATAGCCTCTGGAACGAAAGCTTTAATTGCAACTTTTGTTGTGCTGTATGGCTGCGTGGATAGCGTGCTGGACTCGTGTTCATGCGTTGTTGTGCTGTATGGCTGCGAGGATAGCATGCTGGACTCGTGTTCATGCGTTGTTGTGCTGTATGGCTGCGAGGATAGCATGCTGGACTCGTGTTCATGCGTTGTTGTGCTGTATGGCTGCGTGGATAGCGTGGTGGACTCGTGTTTATGCGTTGTTGTGCTGTATGGCTGCGTGGATAGCGTACTGGACTCGTGTTCCTGCGTTGTTGAGTTGTATGGCTGCGTGGATAGCGTGCTGGACTTGTGTTCCTGCGTTGTTGTGCTGTATGGCTGCGTGGATAGCGTGCTGGACTCGTGTTCATGCGTTGTTGTGCTGTATGGCTGCGTGGATAGCGTGCTGG